>JAWQEG010003873.1:0-72304 GCA_033782935.1 Petrolisthes cinctipes | reverse complement strand
GTTACCTTCCACAAAAGTTATGTGTACTTGTTAAATACGTGTAAATTACCAATAAAAATATACACACATGTTCTCACTCACATTATTTAATTAATTTACGAGTTTTAACATTAGTAAGCTATGTAATACGCACGTATGTATGTATGTTTTTGTATGTATATAAGTATGTGTGAATTTATCTATGTATGTATATAATTATGTATGTATGAATATATCTATGTTTGTATGTATGTATGCATGTGTATTTATATGTATGTATCTATGTTTATGTACTTATATCATAGACATTTAATAGCTTCAATACACGTATGGATTATTATTATTGTTATTATTGTTGTTGTTATTATCATTATTATTTTTATTATTATCTATATCTATAAAAGAGAGGCGTCTGTCTGTGTGTGTGTTTGTCTGTGGAACTCTTCTAACATCCTATCAGTATTTCACTCAGTTCTTCACTCCTGAAATGATCTATTATATTGTAGAGCATACTAATTTGTACTCATTTCAGAAGCAGACACGTAGCATCAACACTGATATAGGTGAAATGCAAAGGTTTTTGTCTGTTCTACTTTACATGGAACTATACCAACTGCCAGCAATTGATGACTACTGAAGTGTTCTTCTGCGTTATCCCCTTGTTGCTGATATAATGAGTTAAAAAAGGTTCAAATGTCTGAGAAGATTCATACACTATCATGATAACTATAGCAAGGATAATGTTGATGACAAGTTTGAGAAGGTTAGACCTCTGTTTGAAATGTTTCGTGGACAGTGTCAAAAGGTAGAATGAAGCAACTATCATAGCATAGATGAGGTAATGGTACCCTATGAGGGCACTAGGGCTGGTAAGTTACGGCAGTATAAGCCTCATAAATGGGGTTTCAAGATATTTTGCAGATCTAGTTCATGTGGAATAGTGCACGACTTACTCTTGTACCAAGGAAAGACAACTTTTTGTTATGCTGATCTGATAGACAATGAGAAAGACTACTTGCTTGGGGAAAAAGTTATGCTGGTGTTATGTAGTTCCATCACTGATCCTCAGTTATGTGTTGTGTTTTGTGACTTCTTCACTCGTTTCAAAAGAGAAAAGCAGTTGGATTCTGTGGTGCCTAGTCATAAAGACACTTGGCACAGGAAGAGAAGGCAGATGTGGAGGAGCAAATTTTTATTTATAATGTACCACTTCAAATTTGGTGCTTTTTCTAGTCCTGGTTATTAATAAAAGGAAAGCATTTTCATTATAATAATTTTATAATTCCTTTTCATGAAAATTTAATTGTGACCTAATATTATGAGTTATGTACCGCATTTGGGCAGCTCAATAAAATTGTAGGAACTCATAATTTGAATTACTTACCAGAACTGGGTAACTCAACAAAACTGTAGAAACTCATATTGCAAAAATTCTGAGTAATACAAAATAAAAATAAAAGATTATGAGTAAAAGTTGTTCCAAAATATTAGAAAATAAATAATTTGTAATTTTTTAGGCCTAAATATACAACTGAATTTAAAGGGTTTTAATTAATAAAACATATGTATGTTTTTGGCACACACAATTAACTTCTGGAAATTTGTTCAATTGATCTCTTACTCTATTTGGAAAACTATATTTCAGTACATCTTAGTCTCTTTTTCTTTTAATTACTTTCTTACTGTACGTGACATCTCATTGTAGGTATTTCTTGTTGACACAAGTTTTCAATATCTATCTTTTCTCGTGTATATGTATGTATGTATGTATGTATGTATGAATGCATAGTATATATTATATATATTAAGATTGATCAAAGAAGCAATAATAAAACATGAGAAAAATGTGACAGAGGAGATAAATGGAAGTAGTGACAAAAGTAAGAGATTATGGCAATATATTGACAAATTAAAAGGTAAAGAAATAAACTATGATAAGGACAAAGGGGAATTATATAGTACAGAGGGAGGAATACTGAAACCAGAAGATGCAGCTCAAGAGCTTGAAATGTTTTGGAAGGATATATACCAAAATCATGACAATAACATAAAGAAGGTTTGGAACACAGAAGAAAAAGGAAGGTACAAAATTTTTATAGAGGAACAAATAATGAATGAAACTAATCAAGACAACAGACAGTACATGGTAATGGAACATATGGATATGACTGTTGGAGTGGGCCTAGCTCGGATAACAACAACCATGGAAGAACCAATAATAAATAAAGTAGAAATTATAAAAACATTAAAAGGCTTGAAAAACAAAAAGGCAGCTGGTCCAGATGGGGTAAAACCAGAATGCTACAAGGCATTGATAGATAGTGAAAAATGCATAGAAAAGTTAGTATACTGTTTTAATAAAAAATAATTAGACAAGGAAAAGTCCCACAAACCTGGAAAACTTCAAGAACAGTAATGCTACCAAAAAAAGTTAAACCAACAGCCCAGGATTTAAGACCCATAGCACTCACAAATATTGATTACAAAATATTTATGTCAATAATGAAGAGCAAAATAGAACAACAACTACAAGTTAATGATTTAAATTGTGAATTGCAGTCTGGATTTACACAGGGAAGAAGAATTGAAGACAATATACTCATACTCAGGTACTGTATTGAAAAAAGCTACAAGAACAATTTTAAGACACCATTAATCGTAGCAGCAATAGACTTTAAGAAGGCATATGACTCAATAAAAAGAGAAGAGATCATAAAAAATCTAAAAGAAATAAAAACACATGAAAATATGATAGATATAATAAGTGATGTGTACCAGAATGATACAACACAACTGTGTTTAAGCAGAACAATAGAAAAAGAGATAAAGATAACAAGCGGTATACGCCAAGGGTGCACAGGATCTACAACACTTTTTAAATTAATAACTTTCAAAATAATTCAAGAAATGGAGAGTACAGGCCTCGGGTACAGAGATGAGAAATTTGCCTTTAACACTATCTTTTTTGCCGATGATGGACTGCAGTTTTCACAATCAATGTTAGAGGCAAAAGCAAACATTATAAGATTGAGCAATGTAAGCAGGAAATGTGGGTTGGAGTTAAACAAAAATAAGAGCAAATTCATAATCTTCAACATGGAAAACCAACCAGCAGAACTAGAAGGGATAGAAGTGGTGGAGACTATTAAATATTTGGGAGTGGATATTGGAAACAAAAGAGACTGTTTTAAGAATTATAAAGTTAATATTTTAAAAAAAGCAAAGAAACTAGCAAATATGACATACTCAGTGACAGCCAAGAGTTGTAACAAACTAATGATTGGAAAAACTTTCTGGAAAGGTCTGGCATTGCCTGGAGTATTGTATGGGGCTGGTGTAGTGGATTATAACAAGAAAGAAATAGATACGTTACAAAAAATAGAAAACTCAGTGTACCGAACAATTCTTGGGGCAGAAAAAAGCACTGCAATTAGTGGACTAAGAGGAGAAGTGGCTGCCTCACTCATGAAATAAAAAATTACTAGAACAAAACTACAATATTTACAAGGAATAATGAGAGATGGAGGAAACAAATTAACATACGAAATAGTAGAAGAATTGAAGGATAATAGAACAAATAAATGGATGAAGGAATGTGAGGAAGGAATGAAAGCATTAGATATCAATTTAGATAAACTAAAAACCATGAAGAAGCAAGAACTCCTAAACAAGATTTATGAATTGGACACTAAGAACTGGAGAGAGGAAATGGAAAGTAAGACTACCCTAAAGGTCTACTGAAAATGGAAAAAGGAAATGGGAATGACAGAGGAACTATATGACAATACACCAGCAGCATCAGTGGTGTTATTCAAATGTAGGACAAATACTTTAAACTTGGGAGATAGAAAAATATTTAGAAAAGAGGACAATGAAACAGGATGTAAGATGTGTGGAACAGATCCAGAAAACTTAGAACATTTTGTGCTTGACTGTACTGGCTATGTTGAAGAAAGAAGAAAAATTGGAAAATTGCAACAACCTTATATCGAATGCAAGGAAAACATCATTGGAGGGTTGTTATTCGACAGTGGAAAATGTTTGGACAATATAAAAGAATATCTTTATAAGTGCTGGAAAATAAGGGAGAAGAAATTAAAGGAACTCAGCAACAAATAAACGACAGACATTGTAAAGGCTATCCCTCGACATCATCGCATCGCATCGCATCGCATGTGTGTGTGTGTGATTTACAATACGTGCATTTCTGTCCATCACGTAAAAAGGTGAATAAAATTTATATTAATAATTTTCTCCATTAAACTTTAAGTGTTAAATGTTGCAAAAAGTTGCAAACTGTTCGCAAAGTTTATAACTCTTATAACTTAGTGTGTGTGTGATAATAATGTTGTGTTTGGAGAGAGAGAGAGAGAGAGAGAGAGAGAGAGAGAGAGAGAGAGAGAGATACACACACATACATGTAGAGAGAGATGTATACTGTATAATATATAATGACACACACACGTACTATTGGCCACAAAAATTCGTACACGTGCTCTTGTTTTCGAAGGCTTACAGCATACAGAAAGTGTAAGGCCATGTAACTGCAATACAACATTATTATTAGGTTTGTTGTTTTGCAATCACTGAGTCATTTGATAGACCATTCATTGCAGTACTTCCACAATAATGACCTCTCTTTCCACATTGACTGTGTAAGAATTCCTGTAGCCAACCGTACACACACACACACACATACTGTACCCTTCTCCGAGTGTCATTAACCCCAGATTGAATATCAAATAAATTATCATCTTCATATATGTATGTGCCAGACAAGTTTATAAACATTTACTCAAATGATTATGTACAGTAACACGTGAAATTGCATATCATTCTCTCTCTCTCTCTCTCTCTCTCTCTCTCTCTCTCTCTCTCAATTTTTAGTCTCTCTCTCTCTCTCTCTCTCTCTCTCTCTCTCTCTCTCTCTCTCTCTCTCTCTCTCTCTCTCTCTCTCTCTCTCTCTCTCTCTCTCTCTCTCTCAACATAAATTCACTATGTTTTATCAATGTGCACAGTAAATAAAACATTATTTTCAAGAGGGCCTGAAATTTGACCCGTTGAAAAGACCTAGAGAAAGACAACCCGTCACAACCGTTACTCTGCTTACTCAAACAATAGATTTTGGCAACACAAACAGAGTCGTGTAAGTAGTTAAACTCGTGTAAATATTGCAATAAATAACTTCACTGGTCCCATCACAAATAAATAGAGTATATGCATATTTAAATTACATACTTGTGCATTGTTTGACACCAAAATGGATGAAATTGATAAGAGATATACTGGGATATAGACGAAATATGCTATGAGCCTGGGCCAGATTTTAAAAAAATAATGGTGTCCTGTTGCTTGGAATAGTTTGGAGGAATCATTATCTCCAAAAATGCCGAAATTACATATACCCTTGCCTTAATATCTTGTAGGATATACCATGGGAAAGAACCATGGTAATTATCAAGTATATTGCCGTTTTCTATTACGATTCTTCTACCCAGTTCTACCCACTAATTTATACCATTATAAAACACTTCGGTAAATATTGAATGAATTACCGTTATTGCATACCGTTTTTCTACCTTTATAACCCACTAATTTCGACCATTCTAAGACTATTTTCTTCTATGGCATTTCCTCCGCAAATGCCCCATTTCCAAGATAGGGCATATTCAAATGGGGCATTTTGAAATTAGCCTGACCTTACCTGACCTTACCTAACCTAACCTAGACCGCATCAGACTACCGGGACCTAACCTGGGCAAACTACCGGGAAATAATCGTGATAAAGTACAATAAATGACTGGGGCAAAATACTGGGACCCAGCCGGATCTGGCAACACTGCTGCAAAACGGTAATTCTTTCAATAAATACCAACACTTCTTCTATTGCATTTTTTTCGGAAATTCCCCGTTTCCAAGATAGGGCATATTTTGGAATTAGCCAGACCTGGGCAAACTACCGGGACTTAACCATGGTAAAGTACCAGGACCTTCCCGGGGCAAACTACGGTATTTATTGAAAGAATTACTGTTTTGTAACAGTGTTGCCAGATCCAGCTAGGTCCCAGTATTTTGCCCCGGTCATTTCCTGGTAGTTTGCCCAGGTTAGGTCCCAATAGTCTGATGCGGTCTATGTTAGGTTAGGTAAGGTCAGGTAAGGTCAGGCTAATTTCAAAATGCCCCATTTGAATATGCCCTATCTTGGAAATGGGACATTTGCGAAGAAAATAGTCTTAGAATTGTCTAAATAAGTGGGTATTTAAGGTAGAAAGACCGTACACAATAACCGTAATTCTTTCAATATTTACCCAAACTACTGGGACCTGGCCAGATGTTGCAACACTGCTAAAAAACGGCAATATACTAGATAAATACCAAAACCATTACTTGTGGTGGCAATAATAAGCAAGTGGCAGGTATCAGTCACTGATTACCATAGAGGGATGAGCATCTTTCCCATGGGACTGTACCATGAATTCATGTGTCTAACTGTACATGTATGAGTGGATGGCTGAAACAATAAATTTATCAAGTAATGGTAATATGGTACAGTAAATGCTAACATTGTTTTATTTTCAGGAAAAAGTATCAGAGTTTCCCCTTAGTTGGAAGGTGACCGATGAAGAAAGCTTGGTGATTTATTGAGTAGCAGAGTGTTGTGTTGTTATCACTATGTCTTTTCGGGAAGTAAGGAGTAAGTATATATTGCTGTTTGCGGACATGAGTTTTATCAATTTAATTAGGACCTATCCTTTAAATATCAGCTAATGACTCTTGCATTGTCTGTTATAGGCACCAGCCTTTATTTTTTGTCTGGTAGAAATGCTTCTGATATTCAATGATTTATAATTAATTTAAATTTAAAGTAATTTATTATACAATTAGACCATAACCAGACAGTTCAAAAGATTAGAGGAAACCCTCACTATTCTGTGGGTTAACCTTCTTGCCCATGCTTAAAACCACATTTGCATTTTGGATTTACGGTACATTTTTTTCAACTTCAAGTTACAGGACAGTGGTACCATCTTATTGTCCCTATATTTGGGGTTGGGAAGGAGTGTGTATGAGTAGTGGTGGGATACTTATGATATAGCCTAGATGGACTTTGTATTTATATGGTGTGTATTTTTATTTGTATAGCCTTGGTGGAGCATCTACGCCTTCTGGGTTTCCCTCGCTTGGTGTCGTTAGAGAACTTCACAGCACCCAACCTGCCGCTGGTCACAGAAATACTGATCTGGGCCGCAGAAGTTGTTGATAATGACCATCCTTTCTCCTCCACCACTCCACACACCCAGGAGGAGAGAGTCGCACTGATTCAGCAAGCAGCTCTGTTTTTTGTGAGTTGTAGAGTCACAAAATAGATTGGCACTGACCTCTGCTTCTCCAAAGTTCTCTTAAAGGAGCAAAAAGAGTCCAAATGTATATTTTCAGAAATAAATAAAAATCTTAATTCCTTTGTCTCAAAATCATAGCTGAAAGAGTTTCAAGCCACAGCTGTCAATATGAATTGTATAATTTCACTTTACAGTGAGGCCAAATGATTGATAAAATCAAAGTCTCTCATTTAATCTGCTCTTTATCAGAATGAGAGAATTGAGGTTCAGCTGAGTGCAGTACATCTGTATGGGGGTGACCGTCTGGCAGCACGACAGCTTCTCAAGATCACCAGCTGGCTACACCATGCTGCCACCATCACTGAATCACACACCCATCATGACACTACCCTCGATAACATCTCCACCCAGTTACCCGTGAAGGTAAGTGTTTCCTCATGATGGTACAATTGACTATGTCTGATATTGGTACACTTTGTTACTCAAGTGAAGAAAATGAAAAATTGTATTGACCCAGGTTTTTATTTGATACCCGGTATAGTTTTCTTGTATGAAGCTAGTTTCTTTTTCTGTATATATTGTCTAAGGGTTATTACAAAGTGACTTCTTTATTCTTTGATGAACGTTAGGATAATTTCAACTGTAATAGCCTAACCATTGTATTTTACCCAAATTAAACTATGCAAGACATTATCCATTACCTCACCTTTGTGACTAGTAACCTGACATACACAGGAGATGCGTGAAGTGCGTCAGTTGGCCTCTACCATCATTATGGATGCTGCCGGCCTTGTTGACCGTCTCTCCCTTGAGCTCCACAACAAGGTCAGACACTACACACTCCACTCTCGTTTTCTCTGGTTGATGATTTCATAAAAGTTAATAGTACATGCTTCCCACCCTGACATTAGGAATCATACAATAGTTACTAGATGCAAGGTACAGATTTTACATAGTCTATATATATATAGTCTATATATATGCTTCATCTTATACGTAGTTGATAATCTTTCTCAATTTTTGTATTGCTATGCAGGTTTTGTGAATTTTTAACTTGCTCACTTTAGATTATAAATCTTATACCCAAATTCTGTATATTGGAAAGTACATTCCTCTTAAAGATTCCTGGAGAATAACTGTTGGTTCTGGATCATCATTACTTTCCATAATGATGTTTATCAGGTAATTTGAGGCACAAGTGACCAAGTGAACTCATTCAATACCATCATTTTTAGTCCTCTATTAGGCTACCCCAGTTACCATTGCATTTGATAAATCTTGTATTACTGTAGAGTTTTATAGACAGATAAAATTCTTTGCATTTCTTTTGTAGGGTATGGTACAGTAGCCAGAGAACTCCTTTAGAGTCTCATGGCAGTTTATCTAGAGCTCAGACTCTTCTTTACCTTTGGGAACTTCCCCCTTTGGAAGTAGCCATGGTAGAAGTTTTCAGTAATCCCAGTTCATTATAATGAGTCATGTATACATCTGGCCAATTGAATTTATAGGCACTTAGCTGGCTTTGGGTAGGATCACACCATTAGTAGTAATGTAAATTAGTGATATTCTTCCCTAAGTTATAATGCATAGCTTTTCAAATCTTGTTGTCAGAGACCTTGTTTCCACTGTGGCCCTTACTATACACCCTTTAGGTCCCTGTATAGTTATTAATACATTTCTGTCATATGCAGTGTTAATTTGTGTTCATGTTGTGACAAAAATTTCCTCTTTTTACAGTGGAGATTTAAAGCAGAAAGGTAACTAATAATTTAGTATTTGTGACTGTCATCACATGCATCATATTAAACATTTGGATGTGTGCATGATACAGGCACACACAAAGCTGAATACAGTACCTCACAGAAGTGTTTGTACAACTTGATGGGTTGTATGCAAGAGAAGTCATGAGTTAGTTGATGGTAATGATGGTTATGTATGGTGTTTATTGGCATCATCATTTCCCAACCCATGACTTGTCTTACTCATACACCTTGTATAGGTGTATGAGTATGTGTGATGTTTATAATGCCAGCATCTCACATTTCATTAATTCCCTCCCAGTCTTTACAGTACCCACTAACACCAATTTGTTCCTTATTAGCACCCTTATTTGAGGGCTGTATTCCTAATCATTTATGCTGACTGAGTTTTTAGGAACCCAAATCACTACCATAAGTTGATGTATTTGTGGTCAGGTTTGTTATGCTACTGTATGTAACTTTGAAACCCCATCATTAGGTTCAGTAGAAAGAAAGTAAAGGCTGAGAGGAAAATGTGATATGCATTTGTGTTCTTTAACAGAGTTAAGATGTGGGCAAAATAGTAGTACTCATTCCTATAATTTACTGGTGTACCACAAAAGTAACCTCTCATATTATTTAGATGATCTATTTTTTGGTACAGTTGGAGGAATCAATTGTTTTCAGCTTATGAGTGCACAGGCTGCACTCACCCATAACTCACAAATCACATTAAAAAATGGAAAAAAGGATATTGAAGATGTTGATGACATTAACCTTTTGAGGGAGCTGCAATGACAGTGATGTGAAAGCTATTGATCCTCCAAACTGAGCCACAATACAAGTCACCCATGCTGAGATTTTTTAGCTGTTTGTTGTGACTGGTTGGAGGAATTAGTATTATCTATATTGCAGACATTTCTTATGCCAACACCATTGAGTCTTGAAGTTTGGATTGTATGCACAGGTGTTTCTCCAATTATAATTGCTGTTCGTGTTATGAAAGCATCGGTGTTCACTGAGCGAACTAACTTGGAAATATACTTTACAATACTCCAAAGGCATGTGGAATCAACAGAATCGAGACAGAAACGCCTCTTTAATAATGAAAACATTCTGCTCACACAAGTCCTTGTAATTCACTGTCTTAAAAAAACCTCTGTGAGTAAAACATCATATTTTCAGAGGTGTTCCATTCTCACATGGTGATTTTTACCTCATGATATATACTTTGTATAACACAATGTATTTAGGCATGTCAATTGGAATAGGAACAAAATTTTGAACTTCTCAGGTTCTATTCTATAAACTGTACTGTATACAACTGAGAACTACATCAAACAGGCACCTTGTCTCAAGTCCTCAAATTCATTCACTTCATAATATGTATTGAAGCCATGTTCCTACATGAAACCTCCCCTTAAGGGCTGGCCAAGGTAGAACAGTAACAGTAATAGCTTCTCCACTTCACTAGGCAGCCTTGGATATTTGGCAGTATTTAGAGTACAAGAGAGAACCGTTATAGCACACTGGGCCATATGCCAGAATAATATCGTAGTCGAGATGATGTTGAGGACTGTTATAATGGCTTTATTTAGTATCTATGGATCCATCTTACCAGTCATCATCATCACATTGTCCATGAATACTTTTCCATATACTGTACATGTAGTACTTAATCTCCTAATGTCCGGATATTTAAGTCTTTCAGTTCTATGGTTATACACTTATAGTATTGTATTTTACTAATGAAACACTCTTGACATTTAGACAGTCAGTAATACTTTACTTTTTCTGTTTGTGCATATGTCAGACACAATTATATAGCACTTGGTTTACCCTATAAAATTTATTTGGCACCCCTTGCTCTGATACTCTTGGCAATGATCACTGTCACAGACTGTGTTAATACATGGTTCAGAATGCTGTGTGTGTTGTGCAGTAAGGGTGCCGGATATATATAGGGTGTACAGTATATGTGTTTAATGCATTGTGTGTTGTGGCATACTGTATTATGCAGCAAGGGTGCTAATTAATGTTATATGGGGTGTACAGTATTATGTGTTGAACAGATGAGCCGGATGAGTGCTGAGAGACAAGGGTTGGACCTGGAACGAACAGAGGCCATGATGGCGTCAACTTTACATACTCAGTCCACCATGCACACACAACTCCAACACAGTATACAAGGCCTGGATAACGACATTCAAGAGGTAACACACACACACACACACACACACACACACACACACTATAGCTCAGTGGTTATCATCCTTGTACAGGATAGCAACAACCATTTTTGCAAGTGTAGGGCCTAATTTCTTCATAAAGCATATACTTGTTGTATGTTAGCACTAATAGATATTTTAAGTTTTGTTGTGCTTTCTTATACTTGCTTTGAAGAAAATTAATTAAGAACACTGAAAAGAATAATGAGCTCATTACAGTATTAGTTAATAAATGTAGTAGTAAATAAATGTACCGTACTGTACCGATAACATTTTCATTTTTAGGAAGGATTTTGGCTGAGGCTCATCCTACTTGGGGGTTTTTGATATGATAAAGTTAGGGAACTTATGACCCACACTATAACATTTCTTACATATGACTCTTTATTATAATTACCTGACCCATGAATCATTTGTACAATTAAAGACAAAATTATATTCCCAGATTATGGTGAAACTGTCAGGGAAATGTTGAATCAATCAACATACATATCGTCTGTAGGTGATTCTTGTAATGTTTCATCACATTAAATCTATCTTCGGACAATCCAGGGAAGATAATTTTGTCTTTTATTGTACATGTGGCTCAGAGGGTTGACAGTGATGTGTTGCAGGTGGAGGAAAAGATACACAAGAAGAGGGAGTCACTGGTCAGAACCACTAAGAGGCTGGAGGCTCTGCTCAAAATCAAGTAAGTTTAATGCTACATTTATCTATCCATGTATTTTTTCTGTTTGTATCTCAGAGTAATCTGTCTGCCAATTATATCACCCATGTGAGTGGCCACAATTGAATAACCACAGAGCATTTCTATCTATAACCTTCCATTCCTCAAAAAAGTTATGTAAACACTACAGGTATTTGGATATCGGCTAGTAATCTTTGCTCACCCTTCTCTCCTACAGTTCAGAATGTGCAACCCTTGTACTGGTCTCACCTTGTCTATTATAAAGAAAACAAAGGTACAGTTGGACACATGAATTCATGAGCAGCCATGGTGGAAAATGCTTAGCTCCTTCCAGTATCAGGTTACTCTGTGACCAATAAGATATACCAGGGGATAGAAACCATGGTGTGAGATGGCGATGATAAGCAAATACAGAACAATAGTCACTGGCTACTTGAGAGGGACAAGCATTCTTCCACCTGGGCTGTACCACGAATTCCTGTGTCCAACTTTACACCTGCAACCTTGCCATTAATCTTTTTCACCTTATCCCTTAAACCACTGAACAAATGTGTTTCCACAGACCATCATGGCATGAGGAATTTGAGAGGGAGGTGGAGGAGCTGAGGAGTGTGTGGGATGATTACATCACCAAACACCGCTCCCTGACTTACCTGGAGGATCAACTGGACACTCTTCATCAACAACACCTGGTACACTACCTATACATCCATTACCTAGTCAAAAGGGACACTCTAACAATCTCTTCCCATTTTAACCTCACAAAGTTATTATTAGAGTACAATGTCGATTGTATAGAATGTACAGCATATGTATCATAATTGTGGGGGAAAACTGGTGTGCACTAAAGTACTGTAATTACATTTGTACAATGTAGTTTGAGACTATGCTGTTGTGACAAGCAATAGTCTGATGTATGGTAATGATATTTGGTGTGGTTAACCCTTTCAGTATCAGGGGTGTCGGGAAAATTCCAACCTCTTGTTACCTGATGAAGCATATTGAGTCCAATTCCATCGTAATTTTTTTGTCATATTCAGAAAGATCAAACATTCCTCTACAAAATAAAAAAGAAATGAGTGCAATACATGAATAAATAAGGTCGGGAGAGTCAATGGAATACAACTATATTTTTCCAGCGGTGAGCGAGGGAGAGCGGATTGGGAGACGATGTGAAGTTCCCACTCACTCAGTATGGTAACAGTTGTGGACGCGATATGTGTCATCAGGCACTGAAAGGGTTAATTATGGTCAACTACAGAAAAATAATTTACTTAATAGTTGTGAAATGGACACACAGTACAGCATTTTTCTATGTTTTATCATTAGGAAGGGGCAAGGAAGAGGAATGTGTCACTGGAGGTTCCAAAAGAAGGTGTTGTAGAGCAGAAAACTCCCCAACCCTCAGTATTAGGTAAGATATTAATGGTCTTTGTGTTTGTGGCACAATTTGATAATCTGGTCGCCTCTGGTTTTCCAATAAAGGTAGTATCTTAACCTCCTTAACCCTCATGCAACTGCTGATATCTTACATATTTTTTCTCTGATTATTATGACCAGACTTGTTTTTCTTGTTGGAGGGAAGTACTATTGACATCCAGGAAATAAGACCTAAAGTACAATATTCAATTAATCCAGGTCTTGCATCTTACATAATAAGATTGGAAAAGCATTAGACTATTGTTTATGAATCAGGGAAAGTAATCCTTATTATGCAAGAGTAAAATTTTCACACTGCTTACAGAGATGTCAAGGCTGCTGAGGAGACTAAAAATGGAAGAGAAGTGCAGAAACAACAGTGATATGGAAGAGTGGCCAAATTCAGTGTTGGAGGAAGACAGTGATGGTAGTTTCACCCTCGCCTCACCAGCCTCACCTTCAACAAACCTTGGCAGGAATCCCATACACAACTGTGAGATAAATACATTTCCAAACTCCCCATCTTCCTCCTCCTCCTCCCGCTCCTTGGCTTCTCCCGGGCCACTGTCGTTGACTTGTACAAATAATGATTGTGTAGACTTGGCCAACAGCTCTACCCAGCATGTTATCAACGGCTCCTGTGGTCCATCCCAACCCCGTCCACAAGCTGCTCGGCCAAAAATGAAAGCTAGGGAAAACAGGAGGAGTCCAAGAGTTAGAGAAATCAAGAGTCCAAGAGCCAGCAAAAATATGGGTTCAAGGGCCAGCAAAATTATGAGTTCAAGGGAGAGAAGAGGGAGCAGTGTGAACCTAACAGGGAGAAGAGGGAGCAGTGTGAACGTAGCAGGTAGAGGACGTGTGTCTCCGCTTTCAGCATCCGATGACAACCAGAGTGACAATTTCTGACGAGGAAGATGTGCTACTGTTTGCTGGTGATTGTTGTTCAAATTTCAAATGTTTTAAAATAACTGTTGGGAAGAAAGAAATATCATCGACATTTAGCAAATCTTCCTTTAACAAGTTACTAAAATGTCAACAGTGAATATTTTTATATTTGAAGTATATTTTTGTGAACTGCAAATAATGAGAGTAAGATGTCATGGCATAAAGAAGTCTTGGTACAGAAGGTTTTGGAGTTTTATGCACTGTTTAATCCAGTGAGGGATAAAGTATTAGGCTATAGATGCATGTAGATATACTGTATTCGTTAGCCCTCCTAGCCCAGTATTTTCCTAGAAAACGCCTAATATATGTTTTACGTTTATAAGTACTGTACTGCATTGTATGCATGTGTGTATCACAAAAGGGAGTCAACGTGTTTTTTTCTGCAGGATAGTGAATCAAATTAAGGAGAATTATCATCAGTTTTGCACCAGTGTTGTTTGTCTCCATTTTATCTTGTAATATTTTTGGCCGAATGTAAGAACCTTCATGGTGTTGACGATGGCGTGGTACCGGTACGATGACTATGTTATTTGTCTATGGAGCCATCGTACTGGTACCACGCCATCGTATGCGCCACCAATGTTCTTGAATACGGCATGTTGCACGCTTTTATGTAATATTATTCACTTTGCAGTTAACTCTCTAGGAATGTAACAAGTTGGATAGCAAGGAAAGGCTGTTTTTCTTTATATAAATGTATACTCAGATACCATAGTCTCTAGCCCATCTGAATCGAAGCCCGAGATCTGAAGCAGACGGTTTCTGGACGACCCAAACCATCATGAGGCTACACACATCTCGAACCAGTGGAGGCTTTGGGTGGGCTGTCGTCTTGAAACCGCCTGCTTCAGATCTCGGGCTTTGACTCAGGTGGGCTAGAAACTATGATATCAGAGTGTACAATACAACACAAGTTTAATAATCTCAGGTAAATGCCAAGTATAGAGTGAAACTGTGCTACTGTTTCTTGTTCTGTAATGTATATATTAGTGGAAATTAAGTAAACTCTTTATTTTACACTGGGATTATGTATGTGAACTAGAATGTGTGTAATGAATGTATGTACTGTAAGCATGTATTGTACAATGAGGATATTCTGTACACAGCTTTATTACACACCCAAAGTCCCAATGTAAAATGAGAGTTCACTGTACTTTTGAAACATGAGTCTACATTAAGGACCTGTGATATAGGTGGTGATTCGTGGCAATATTTGAAGGACTCTTTTACCCCCAATTTTCTGACTGTATCACAGGTTCCCTTAACATGTATCACAGGTTCCCTTAACATGTAACAAGCAGTACTGAAACATCAAATGTCAACAATTTTGCTCCAGTGATATTTGTCTCCATATTATTTTGTCATATTTTGTAGAGTATGCAAGAACCTTCATGGTGTTAACGATGGCTTGGTACTGGTACGATGTCTGTGTCATTTGTCCATGGAGCTGTCATATACACCACGTGTGTTGAGTATGGGCCCTTTATTTCATTATAATATAAAGCATTATTGTGTGTTTTTGGTATAGCGTTTATCATACACTATTTCAAGACTATGTTGTAGTTAGCATGTGAAGGCACAATTGGCCACAGGAATTCTTACACAGGTTGTATGTAAAGAGAGGTCATTATTCTGGAAGTACTGCACTGTGTGTGTGTGTGTGTGTGTGTGTGTGTGTGTGTGTGTGTGAGTGTGTGAGTGAATGAGTGTGTGTGTCCCTCTGTCTGCCTCTGTGTGAATGTGTGTGTGTGTTTACCAAGTAAGTGACTCGATGATTGCAAAATAACAAACTTAATAATAATAATAATATTGTATTGCAGTTACACAATCTTACATTTCCCACATGTTGTAAACTCTCGAAAACAACAGCGTGTGTGTGAATTCTAGTGGTCAGTAGGACAGTACTATGGGTCGTATGCAAGGATATCGGTGGTGTGTACAATGGCTGTGTGGTGGTGTGTCATCGTATCGGTACCACGCCAATATGTTGTTGCGTGCCACCCTGGTTACCTATGAGATTGTGGTTGTAAGTCAAAATTTCATTAGTTTGGAGCTTACCGATTCTCTCGTCTCTCTCTCGTTCTAAAGTGTCTTCCAGGCCTGGGGTGGTCTTCTTACATCCTCAATCGATCTTTAAATAAAAATTAATAATGTCAAAAATACCTGTGTTTCAGTTTCCAAAAATGTTGTACAAATTTATTAAGTTTCCCACGAAATGTTATTACGAGTTGAATATTATTACTAATAATGAAAAACATGAAGGGGACAAGGAAGGGAAGAAAAGAGAGAGAAGGATAAAACAGGAAAAATAAAGGAGAGAGAAAAAAAACAGAGGGATAGAAGAGGGAATGAAAAACAGCGGGAGAATGATAAAATTGGAAATATAGAGGAAAGAGAAAAAAAATAGAGGGTATAACGACAAAGAAGCCCTTGCGTTACTACCCGGGGTGAACAGACTCTAGTATACATGGTAACACTTTATTGGCAAGTACAGAGGGTTATGTACAAGTAGCCGTAGGTAGCCTGCCTGCTGAGTAGCGTAGTGAGAGGCCATGGTGGTTGCTGCAGTGGTCTGGAGAGCGGGTACATACACGTGTGATCAAGGCGGGAACACGGTGGGGAAGCTTGTAATGGCCGGACCTGAGAGATAAAGGCAGAATTTGAAAGATACGCCAGTGGAGTACTCTTATGGCTTACCCGGTAGAAGCACTGCCTGAGATTTCTCTGGTCTGGGGTTCGATTCCCCGTGGGTACGACTAGAATTTAAATGGATCAATTTCTGGGTCTGACTTACTTGGTTGATTAGATTCTTCCCAGCATGGCGCCTCTACAGTAGGCTACCCCCCTCCCCCATGAAGTGTTTAGGAAAAAGGGGAGGATAACATACATATACCAGGCCTTCATCTCCACGCTGGAGGTAGCCTCGTCACATCGCGCACCCTCCGAAACAAAATGCCCAAACGTAGAAATTCGCCCTCCCCCCCCACACACAGTCTACATCTCAACCCCTTGATCCCTGTTGGAGGAGGGAGCCCCCCACCACACAACCGCATCTCCTTGTGGGACTACAAGGGGCACAGCCATGTTTGCATCCATAGCAAGGCCAGACAGCATAAGCTGGTTTACCCCTGCCACTTTACTACAGGGCAAATGCTGCCACTATCCCCGAAAGGGGATATAAAGATTCTATCTATCTATCTATGATAAAATAATAATATATCTCCGACGCCTCGCTCCCTCCGGGAACTCCCACCAAGGGAGTGGCCACGGCAGAAGAGTCTCCAGTTTTCCCTGTTCCAACACTCCCTCCTCACTTGCTCCATCCCCCTTCCCCCCTCACACTTCTCTCTCTAACATACTCTTCCACTCTGTTCTGCCATCTAATCGGAGATCTACCTCTCACACTAGGTCCCACAACTTCACTATCGTACACCTTCTTTACAAACTCCACACTTTGCATTCTCTCTACAAAATAAAGATTGCTCAAGGGTAATAAATGGGGAAATTTCTACCAGACGAAATATCAAGATGGTAAATATACGACTATCTTCAAGAGTTAAACAGGAAATTTTTGAGGTGAAAAGGGAAATTCTGCTGATGTTGAAGTAGAGGTAGAAAAAAGGGAAAAGGTTGGAATGAAATTTCGTCAAGCAGGACAAACAGACCTGGCAACACTGAAGGCACCAAGTAAACGGACCTGGCAACACTGCTGGAGGCACTAAACAGCCAAACAGGTGTCGGTGGTTGTACAGAAATATGGCCTTTTATATGTGTTGTTTTAAACATTTATGTGGTGCCACCCCCCACACCACCGTCCCCATCAGAACCACACCCACCATAGTACTGGACACGGGATATATGGGTGAGATTAACCACATTTATATACTAATTTCACAAAGTGACTAAGTTAGAGCCATCCGTTAGGTCCTTTGAGATGTCAACGCGAAATTTTTGTGGATAATACATATGCTTAGGGAGTTGTAATAAATACCCTACTTTTGAAAGAGATCTGACAAAAAAATATATATATTAAAAAAAGGGTAAATTTACTGAACTACTGGGTTCACTATATTGTATATTTTAGTATCATTACCCACTATTTTGGACCATTCTAAGACACTTTTCATCTGTGGTGTTTCTCTTGGAGATATGCCCCGTTTTACAAACATAATTTGGAAATTACTCTGACCTAACCTGACCTAACCTAACCTAACCTAACCTAACCTAACCTACACCACAGCAGACTAACGGGACCTAACCTGGGCAAACTACCGAGATATGGTATCTGGTCATTTAGCCCACATGTCATTTCGTCACACCATGGAGTCATTTCGCCACAGGTCAATTCGCCCACACTATGAAGTCAATTCGCCTACACTATGCAGTCAATTTACCCACATTATGGAGTCATTTTGGGATATAACCAGTGTAATCTGTCATAAAGTGACTGGGGCAAATTCCCGGGACCTAGCCGATTGTGGTAACACTGCACGGTCCTAGCCAAAAACACAGTACTACTGTAATAATACCGAAAAAAGGAACTATATTTGTTTTAAAATAAAAATTAGGGTATTATTACAGAAGTACTGTGTTCTTGGCTAGGGCCATGCAGTGTTACCACATCCGGATAGGTCCCGGGAATTTGCCCTGGTCACTTTATCATAGTTTACACCGGTTATATCCCGGTAGTTTGCCCAGATAATGTCCCGGTAGTTTATCCAGGTTAGGTCCGGGTACTCTGCTGTGGTCTAGGTTCAGTTAGGTCAGGTTAGGTTAGGTCAGACTAATTTCCAAATTATGTTTGTAAAACAGAGAAACACCATAGAAGAAAAGTGTATTAGAATGGTTCAAAGTAGTGGGTAATGATGCTAAAATATACAATATAGCGAACCCAGTACTTCTGTAAATTTACCAAAATTAGCCTAACAGCTACATGGTTAAAACTTTGCAAAAAAAAGTTCAGTAATTATCTAGTATATTGCCGTTTTCTATTACGATGTTTCTACCCTCTTTATCCACTAATTTATACCATTATAAGACACTTTTCTTCTCTGTCATTTTCTTCGGAAATGCCCCATTTCCAAGATAGGGCATATATTCAAATGGGGCATATTGAAATTAGCTTCACCTTACCTGATCTTACCTAACCTAACCTACCCTAAGCTAGACCACTGCAGACTAACGGGACCTAACCTGGGCAAACTACCAGGACCTAACCTGGGCAAACTACCGGGACCTAACCTGGGCAAACTACCGGGACCTAACCTGGGCAAACAACCGGGACTTAACCATGGTAAAGTACCGGGACGTGACCGGGGCAAAATACTGGGACCTAGCCAGATCTGGCAACACTGCTACAAAATGGCAATGTACCGTACTAGATAGAAACCGAAAAATTGCCAATGTCCGCCTGTGAGAACAGTGAGCGCCAGTTATGTTTGCTGGTAGTGCACAAGGCGCCTGCAGGGCTGAGCGTATGGCACAGGAAGCGCCATTTTTTAAATCTCATGTTCGTAAAGTAATGATAATCTGAATACCACCATTTTTTATTACTGTACATCATGTTCATAAAGTAATGATAATGCATTTAATTAATATTTCTTGTCAGAGCTAACTAGTGTGATATTGGTGGTTAATATTTCCAGTGTTTTCATGTTGATGTTATGGAATCTCCCAACATTTATACGGCTTTAAGGAGACTAACCAGTTTTGCGATAAGATGATGATTATAGTTGGGGTCCCATTAGTGTGGTTTGGTGACAGGCGTGGTTTGTGAGATTCAGGCCGTATTCAAGAACATCTGTGGTGTATATGATGGCGTGGTACTGTACGATGGCTCTGTTGTTTGTCTATGGGGCCATCTTTTGCACCACAGAGGTTCTTGAATATGGCCCTATGCATCACACAGCAAAACTACTACTAAAGAATCACGAACAAGGGTTGGCTAGTTTTTTTTTTTTTTTATTAAATCATCCCTTATTATGTTCATGACACCTCTCCCCAGGCCATGAGGTAGTGATTGTTAAGAATGGAGTGCGCATATGTGGAACGGGTGGAGCACTTGGCAACATTCCCATTCTACAGAACAAGGCTTATTTTGAGGTGAAGCTGCAACAGTCAGGTTAGTCATGTGAATTAGCCTACCTGTAGATGCACTTTATTTAAACAATATTTGAAGTCCACCACACAAGATAATAAAGACGATAATACAGAACTTTCAGTGCAAAAGTATAATTGTCTGTGTTTTATCTCATGTTGTGGATTAATATAATTATTATTATTATATATTTATATTTTTCTGGGGGCATGGTTTGCACTGTATCAGGATTACCCTCATCTTCCTCCTCTTCTTTGTGACCTGCTGTTTATGGAACGATGGATTTCTTGTTTCATGATAATCCTTAGGTATGTTGTCATGGTCAATAGTCCTACAACACCTTCAAAGGAAACAGCCTCGAAAATTGGTGTCAAATGATCACTGTTGGTCTCTGCAATATTGTTTCAGAAGATGCACACTCACGATTCACTTTCATTCTCTTGTTGCAGGACTTTTGACTGTGACTGTACCCTACATATGTGGTAAAAGGCACTACTCTTATAACTTGATGGCCTGACAAATTAATCTACAATGCCAAGTACTCCCTCAATGAGCCACACATCTTTCATTGATTTACTTGGTTCATCTAACAGTTTTGTTGTTTCTGTCTTTACCTACTATGAGTCGGCATGTCCCGTCTTGCTGCCTATTTTAATCCCTGGAGTCAGGAAATGGAGTGGAATCTTACTGGTTTCCATTCATCCCCTGAACCCATCCACTCATTTTTCCCTTCCCTCCATCCCCTCATCCTGTGCCTAATTTCTCTCACTGGGTAACTTTTACAGGAGTGTGGGGTGTGGGCATAGCAACACGGAATGCAAATCTAAATAAAGTGCCATTGGGGGAGGATGCCCAGTCGTGGGTTTTGTGTTCAGATGGTGCAGTGAGGCACAATGGCGAGGAGAAACACAAGATTCCTGATGTGCCACAGGAGGGGGATATATTGGTGAGTCATAGTTAAAACTGTACAGTATTTTTTATTTAACTGGAAAAACTGCACCAGCTGCCCCAATTCTTTGCTTAAGATAAAACCTACTCTTGTTCATGTTGGCATCTTTTGAGGGGTTGGGAAAATTACCTCCATTGGGAAATTTATGCTGATGTGTGAATAGGAGAAAAGTAATACTGAAAATGACTTGCTCTCCCTGGCAGGGTGTGGCTTATGACCATGTGGAGCTGAACTTCTACATCAATGGTCGTCCTACCAACACGCCTGTTACCAGCTTCAAGGGCACTGTCTACCCTGCACTTTATGGTACTATGCTGTACTCACACCTCAACCACTTAATTACAATTTACCTCTCTAGTTGCTTTATATGATTGGGCGATTCATTTTGATAGGTTTCTAGGTTTAGACAACTAGCTGGGCTATTCTATCCATGCTGTTAGTAGCAGTGGTACAGTAGAATTAGAGTAGTAAATCATGACACCCTGCTCTCAGCCTATCATGTGACTTTCACTGAGTGACCATACCAGTAAATTCCTGCCACCTGCTATCGCTCTTGGCTGTGTCCCTTGTATAGCCTGGTTTGAACTTTACACAAGCAAATAAACTTTTCTTCCTATTTTCCTTGGTGATTTGAACTTGCATTCATAAGATTGTTGTGAAGTTTATTAACTAATCTACCACACCTCTCCACAGTTGATGATGGAGCTATCCTGGATGTGGTGTTTGAAAACTTCAACCATGGACCCCCTTCTGGCTATGATTCTATCATGGTGGAGAAGTCACTTTTGGAGAATGACTAGTGCAGTTTTGTCTCACTAGGACTGCTTCCATCACCTGCTCTCATTCATCTCGCCTTCATTAACATCATTTTAGCTATTATATGACCACTGTAGTTTATTATAGTTATTTTTGAAGGGTATGGCTGCATTTTTTAAGGTAATTTTATCTGGGTACACTCATGTATGTACTGTACATGTTTGTCTCTAAACATCAACTGTACTCTATTATATTTGAGGGAGTAACATACTGTACAGTGTGGTAATTGTTTATAGAATCTAAACACTGCTGGATCCACTTTGCTATCTCAATCACAATAGAAGTATAATCCACTGGAGGATCTGTAATCTCCACAATGGGAGGAGTAGCAGTCTGGAAATCCTTACCAATCTTTATTGTCCACTCTAACACAAACACTGTATTTACACTGTATTTACACTGTATTGGCCATCACCTCTGACATACTGTACCATATCATTATCATATAGAAAATAGCCAAAATCGATACTAAACTTCATTTCTCAGATATTGTTGAATGTGATACTGATACATTATTGACTTAATGGAGAGCAAAAGTGATACCAGTAACATTACAGTTATATAATATTAATTGATACGTATAACAGATCCAAGTATCTAGATCAGTGGTTGTTAACAAGTGGTCTACAGTTTGGTTCCAGGTAAGTCACAAAACACTTGAGCAACCCATATGATACAGTTTTGGTTCTTATCCCTTATATACTGTACTGCCAAAGAGCCAAGAGTGAGCTTTGTATGTTAATTGATTAATTTTGTTACGTTAGTTTTGCGCTGCTGAGGTGCTTGACCATGAAATTACATTTATTTGTACAGAATAATATATACAATTGTGTGTGTTTGCGTGAATGTGTTTTGTAGAATTCATGTATTTGTTTGCATTGATTTTTGTTATTTTATTTTGAATGATTTTGAATATATTTTAAATCAGTGCAATACAGTCTACTGTATCTTTGTGCTGATAGCCTCTGGTATGTGGAGGAAGTAAATGTGATAGTGTGTACATCCATTAACACATTGAGGTATGCTGATGTAGATGTGCTGCATTCAGAAGAAGGATTCGTGACGTAACTGCAGCTTTCGTGAAAGTTATTCTGAGTGTATTGTAGGTAGGAAGTTCATGGTTCCCTGCTTCAAATCATGGAAAATTCTTCAAGTAAAAAGAACATAACCTACTTTTGTTTAAGAGTTTTTGCATTCCTGGGTATTGATAATGAAAAGTACAGTAAACCCATTTTTAGTATGTAATTATTCAACAAGCTACAGGAACTTTTCAAAGCTGCCCAATGGCACTGGTTGTATCATCTTAAAAATGTCCCTATCATTTGAAACCTGACTGTACAGTAAACCTTACTTAATTTGCGCAACAGGGACCAAATGACTTGATAGTGATTTTCCTAGGAGGGGGAGCATTAACAGTATCATATTTACAGACAGGAACAAGGTGTAATACAAACTTAGGGGGGCCATGTACTGTAGTAGGATTTAGGCCCGCTTCACGCGAGCGATTTCATCCGCGCAAATATTTTCCACGCGATTTAGAAATTAATTAAGTTAAATTAGACCGTTCAGATGCTGTCTGCATGATAAAACTACCGTGCGGACAGTGGTCAGCCTCCGCATGCACCACCAAATTGCCAAGTAGCGAATGGTCCAGAAAACAACAGATGGGTATGGTGTACCGGTACTTCAAACGAGGGATTTTTTCCCATGCGAACACATCTGTTGTGGTTCATCTGTTTCCATATTTTCTATTTGTTATGTACAGTCAGCCTCAGGAATTCTTACACAGAGAAAAAGTTAATAGGGTTCTTTATTCTGCACGCACTGTAATGATTGCTCTGCTGACTGATTGAAGTATTAGCCAAAATAACATTACTAGAAGTGTTACGTGTTAGAAAAGTAATGTACTAAATTTTCTAGTTACTAACCCTTGATATCACAGTGGTGTATAGTATACAAATTCCAGAGGCTGTCCTTTTTTGTCTTTATTATTATTACTGTTATTGTTGTTACTGCTAATTGTTTTTGTTTTATTATTATTAGTTTAATTATTGTTATTATTGTTATTACTTCCTCCGTACTTTGTTTTAATTTTAGCATTAATTTAGCGTCTATAGAATGTTGATATGTAATTCCCAGATTGTGTATCTGTTGTTGTAATAAAATAGTATTAACAACAACAATAATATAAATATTAATGATAATATCAATAATGATGACGATAATAATAATAATGAAAATTATGATGATGATGATAATAATGATAATAATAATAATGATAACGATAATAATTGTATTTATTATTATTATTATTATTATTCCTCCCTCACTAGCAGATGCAGATGAACTATGTGTACTGGCTTTCAAAGGTACCACCCGGTAGTTTATTGTTCGTGTGAAGATATGTCATTCTGACAAGCTGCAACGCGAATATTTTACCGCGTGAAAAATATTCGGTCGTGTGAAGCGGGCCTTAGAAAGGATTAGTGTGTGTCCTCCCATTTAATGCATTGTGTATACAGGTATTTACCTATTGTATTTACAGTACCTATTTGGAGTGTATAGTGATTGAGCTGTGCTCATGTTATTCTGTCTCTGTATCATTTATTGTCTAATTTAGTTTTCTTGGATACTCACTACCTCCTTCTCCAAACCATTACATCAATTTGGAAAGCCTAACTTTTTCAAATCCCCAATCTTCATCAGTTTATAATATGAAGGCTCCATTAATGTGCATATATTCTACAAACCATCACAGAAAGCATTAGTATGAGTATTAAAAACTCCTATTATGCACAGCTTTTCAGCCCAATGTCCCTTTTTGGTATAAAGAGTTTTGGTACTCCACAGTTTTTCAATTTCACAAATATAGTCTGGAAAGTGCTGTTGGCATACGAATAATCTAATGTAACAAAAATATAAAACAAACTAACATCTTTCTATTTACTGTTTGCCAGAGAAATATCTGGCTTGATGAAGTTGGGGAAATGTAAATGTAATGGGGAAAAGACACTATTGCTACACAAAACCCCCAAAGTCTACTGTACTCACAACACTGCACACAATCATCCACTTTTTCCATCTCTCTTTCCTTTCGCTGTCATTGGACATATTCTTGCCAATATGAAGCTCTGGCTTGCCCAGCTGAATAACAAGTGATTAGGGCTTGTCTGCACTGCTGCACTCGCTCCATGTGCATACAACTGAAGATGCTGCCAGTTTCAACAGTCTGCTTGATCATATTGTTACTTCTTGAAGGGGATAGGTCAAAATTGGAACAAAATACAGTATCTTCAAACACTCCACTTGATTTCAGAATGTGTAAAAAGGTGGGAACGGATGGGTTGCAATGGTGGTGGGTCATCACTGTGTATCACCATCACTTCCTCCTCACTGCATGTTTAGGTGTGCATGTATCCTGGGCGGTCACACACCACCAGGGCTTGGGGTAGTGCCCAACATAGAGTAGGAATCCACAAGTGGATTAGAACAGTCAAAGATAAGCTTAAAATTACAGGAGGATACCACAACACAAGCAGACTGGTATATATATTAGATTTTGTATCAGTTCACACACCAATACCATTATCATCATTCCAGGAAAGTGACTGGGAGCAAGTGATGATAAAACGAGCAAGACGAGCAAATGAGAAAGGAGGGAGGGAAGGGAGAAAACAATAAACCAGTTGGAGATCTCGGTCACAATAGACTGTCAATGGCCTGGTAGCATCCAAAGTAATCAAGTTGAGCCATGGAGCTCTGACCAGTTTGAAAAAAAAAAAAAAAAAAAAAAAAAAATTAACAAAGTTTACTGCACTGAAGTGACATCATCATCATCACCACCATCATTTCCCATTTTTTAAGGGGTGGGATGGGGTATCAAAGCCTGGGGTGAACAGTGAAATCAGAACACTGTACCCAGTATAATGGGTTACACTTACATTCACTCCCCCTTTCAAATCCATCAAATTCTCAGCTCCCCCTTCAAGTTCTTGCATTTACAACTAAAGTCCCTGCACTTACCTTGGTGAAAGAAGCCATTGCATAAACTGTTAAGTTAGAACCAGGTTGCCAGCCCTATATATTCTCTTTCTAGCAAATTTCTTTAACTTGTCTAGCATGTTCCAGCTCTTGTGAACATCATCCATTATCTTTCCACATTTTTTTACACAATCACTCGTCATATTATGTCATCTCCCAGGTCTTCCCCATCTTCTTTTCCCTTCAAAATCACTGGTACACGTTTTTCATCACCCTTATATTTATTGTTTTTTTTTTCACATGCCTACACCATCGTACTGGACTTTACCTGGTTTGAATCATGTCTGAATTTACTGAATTTGGTATGCAACACAACAGTAATATATGTGTGTCCAAGATACTGTTCCATCTCTCATTATTTTTTTGGCTAATGTGGCTACAGCACATAGGCTACTGTAATTTGTAGATGTAAAAAACGTATAATCAAAAACAAAGTTGTATGTTAACTACTTTATTAAACCTCCACTTAACTGAAAGTGAAAAAAACCCATCTGCATTAGCCTGTTAAACATGAGGGGGAACTGCTAAGTTTATTATCTGGCAGCTAAAGAATGCCTGAGACTTGACTGGTCAAAACAAGAGTGCTTCATGGTAATAAGTATTAATATTTTACTTCCCTTAAATAACTTCAAATTCAATTTTTATACTAGCTATATTTCTGTTAATTTGGTAAATACATTGTGCTGTCATAATCATAAGAATACAATGTAGCCCAATAGATCTGTATCTATTGATCTGATTTGGTTAACTTGGGTATCTGTAAGAAAATTTATAGCATTTCAAGGTGTCTTGGTTTAATTTACTCTTTAGTGTGCAACATTGTGCCACAGTGGGCCTGTGTATAATTTCATCTGTGATTGATCTGCACTGGGTGTTTGGGCCCGTCTTATGCCATATTTGCCACTTTTCATCACTGATTACGTTTGTGGGGGATGTCATAATTTCTGCTTAAATTGCAGATGATTGCTGCATGTTTCCACATGATTGACATGGCAATGTCGAGAACACTTCCCTAATTGATATGATACAGAAGCATGTCAAGTTACTGGTGACAACCCTTGGTGAAGCCTCTAAAGCCCTAGGCCTATATTGGATACTCAAAATAACGGAACTTCAAATAAGACTGGCAATTCTCTCTTTACCTGTGTGGGTTTGTATGGAGCAGTTGTTCTTATGTTTTCCCTATTTCTAAGTGCATATGACACAAGCAATGCATACTAGCTATTATTAAAGAGGGATACTAATATATCTGCATTCAGATTTGGGACTTAGCAACACTGTACCATAGTTGAGGCAGACCTCGGGTTTATTGTCATTATACTCCGTTTTCCTTTTTTTTTTTTCTCATATATTACGAACGATGTGGACTATAGGTAAAAAACTTGTTCCATGTTGTCACCTGTGAAATAAATTTGAGTGAGAGGTCCAAAATCATTTCCAGTTTCATTTGAGATGCCTAGACACTTTGTATTTGAAGGAGCATAAGCCATAGTAAGTGGGAAAGATGGTCCACCATCAGTAACTTGCTTGGCTTGGTTACTTGTACGATTATTATTTTTATTTTTTTTTTGGCTTCCAAGATTCCTTTTACTTACTTGTAGGTATAAGAGGCATTGTCAGGTCTTGAATTGCTGTGAACTAGTGGTAGTGAAGTTAAGACTGGGATGTTGTGGTCAAATGTGAGTTTGTTTCCATTTAGCAAACCACTGACATTAGGAGAAAATTTATACTGTCTTCTATATATTTCCTTTGTTACCTAAGTGGTATGAAATAATAATAATAATTTCAGCCCTATTGAATTTGGCCCCGAGACCAGCTGACTGAGCTGAGGCTTGGCTAGATGGATATGTTACAGATTTTCTAGTCCATGGAATCCATTTTCCAGGTATAATTATGTGGGTGTAAGTTTGTATGGTACTGTATATTCTATCAGCATCCAAATACCCCTTACTATGTGCGGTACTTTTAATTATCGTAAAAACTTCATTGTTTATAATAGTGCTAGCTTCAAGGAAGTGGGATAAGTAAATGTATTTGAGTTGAGGAAAGAGTTACCATTAAACCAATATTTATTTTACATGATTTTGGGTTTACATAACCTACCTGTAAATAAGATGGTCTAATATTAACCACAAAATAATAAACTACTGTGTAATGGTTATTTACAGAGTCTGAATTGAAGGGCTACCCACACGCTGCACTGGTGCTGGTCATGTGGTTATTTACATTCAGTAGAAGGCAGGAAAGTCGAAAGATGGCCTTCGACACAGTAAGTTGTATAGTATAACGCTCATTCTTCAGAAAAAATAAATCTGTAGAGTTTCTGTGTACAGCTCCGGACAGATCAAGGGGTCCACACCCCATCCATCAGCGACTTGATTTGGGCCTCTTCGGATCTGGCAACTGAAGCTGTACATACTGTATTACTACTGCTTCAATAGCTTTTATTTTGTATGCAAACTTCAACCTTTACCCATTTCATTCATATAAACCTGATTTGCAACTCTGAAAGTGGGTGGCTCAGAATATTGGCCACCATAACCATCCGTTTTCTGTGGCACCTGATTAAATGATATGGAAATCATTATACAATGACCAGGTACAATATTTGTTTCTGGACCATCCATCTTGCAATATCTATTTAGAAAACAGATCAACAGAAAAATTAATACCCATAAGAATTCCTGAATTATTTATTAACGTTCAAAATACAGTAAATAAGGAGGTGTGACCCCCCATACCTTCAGTACAAAACTCTGTACAGTTGTTTTCTATGTGATGAGGTATAGAGAACTAGTCTAGTTCATCTACATGAGGCACAGATCTTTTATAGTAATTAAACAATTTGTGGGAAGAGATCCAATCAATGCATGCAAGGAATACACGCTAAGGATCATTAGTCCAAGCGTATTTTTCGGGTTAGGAGTGATAAAAGTATCAAGACATCTGAGCTGGATTTAGGGGTATTATTGCCTAATTGTACACTACATATAATTTCAATGAGGTAAGTGAAGTACTATACTGCATGGGCCATACAGGGATTGGGCACACATGGCAACTGTATATATTTATATACTATACTGCCATCCTGAAGGGATATACATTCGCAATCCCGTCCCTGTTGTGAGGCATAAGGCCCCCTTTCTCCACAGGACCAGTCAGTTGCCTTGGGATGATTTAGTTGACCTGGAGGTGAGGTGGCAGAGCCCCTCTCAAGACTTCCCAAATCAATGCCAACTAAGCTAAATTATGTATTTTCCACCTACCCAACATACCCAATTTCCCAGGCCCTCCTTCAAGAGTGTATGGAGGAGGAAGCATATTTCACAAATGCAGCATTTGTTATGGAAGAAATGTGTCTTAAAATGATTAATAATTGTTGAATAGGCTATGTTAAAAATATAGTGTACAAGTTGGCAGCAACTCTGAAAATGTATCTACTTTATTTTTTGTATGAGTTTGTTAATCATTGTGTCAAGAATACCAACAAGAACTCCCATACCTTTTCTATCAACAAATTTACTCTCATCTGGATCAGATTATCTCTTATGTTTTTCCATATTTTGCTCTCAAAACCCCTTGTGCATGTATAGATTATAAACCCCTTGTCACATAATGTAAAGTACTTGTATTATTTTTCTTTGGGTAATACTAAATGACTTTTTTCACAACAGGAATTGCTCTTACTCAAGGGGTTAATATGTCCAGTGCCACTGACGTGACCATAAAAAATGTTCCCTAAGAGACAGGAAGGGAATCTTTGACAATATTTGCAAATATAAAACTTCATATCCTGAAATTCACATCACCCACCACTACTAATACCAGCTAAGATTGTGAGGAGGGTTGCTGTTGTTGCATGCCTTGCTGCTGCTTCTGCAACTGGTGTTGCTGCAGCAGTTGTATATACTTGGTTTTGATTGTGTCCAGCTCATTGACACGGGTACGAGCGTGGTCAAGTCGATGCATGGCCATCTGGAGTGTCTTTTGAGAGTTGTAACTCGACCCTTCATGTGCCTGACCTGTGGAAAACATACATTTTTACAGTCCATAATGAATATATTGCACCACCTAATACTCTATATGTGTGCCTGGACCCAGCACACCCTTCCATGCGTATTAGAGAGCGATGCCTCCTGGAAGCATATCCATGTAAACACATTCATGTCCCTATACCTCTACTCCATCCAAAGCGTGATAATGTAACAAACTACTCTTTTTGTTAATCATTTCAGCTTCTGCACTTGCAAAGATTATCAGCATCCTCTTGCTGACATTCACCTTTAATCTCTTTTCTTTCCATACATCAATAAAAAAGTGATTAAGTATTGCTATACTGTATTATAAGATGCTACGAGCACATAAAAACCATAAAAAATGGCTTGTTGAAATAATATGTGTGATTTCCCAATTGTTTATAATAACTGCATACTGGAAATGTACACTAGTGATACATAATTTCTGATCAGTGTGTGAGGAGCAGAAAGCTTTGAATCACTTGGTATTGCTCATTTCCCCACCCAGTACACCTATAGAGGCTGAGTTAAAATGCAGGCTATGTGTGGTGCCTGCCGGTCGTCTCTGGTCAGAGATTACGTATCACGAGTGTACAGTACTATACGGTACAACATTTCCTGCGGTACCTGTGGAGACCTGTGTGAGGTAGTTGATCTGCTTGGCCAATTCTGTCTCTACATTGGTGAGTGTTTGACGAAACTGGTTGACGTGACCCTCCACCTGCTTGTTAGCTGGCTTGTCCTTGCTCAGTTCTGACAGTGCATGGCCTGACAATAAAGCATTAAACATAAATCAAAGTGTGGGCAGCAACAGGTGCATTTTCCCACAAAGAATTGCTTGTACTGTAATTGGTAAATAAAATGCAGATACAGTGGTGAACTCCAACTGAACTGAAACAGTACCGTACTACTGTAGGCAAATGTTTTGGACATACTCCATCACCCAGCTTTTGTCAAAAGTTGGCTAAGGTTTTCCATTTTTTGGCGAGCACAAATATAATTAGTTTGTTTTATAGAATTAGGTAGACCTGACCTAACCTAATCTGGACCGTGGCAAACTACCGGGACCTAACCATAGCAAACTACCTTGAGTTGCGCAAGGTAAGCACATGTGTAATAATGAAATATTTCCAAAATATATATATTTAAAATGATAAATTTCTGTTATGGCAACTTGTAAAAATTCACCCTAAAATCTACTGACCATTGCAGATCCAGCAGAACCTCCCCACACACCCTCCCTCCTTCACACCCATACCCCTACCCCACCCCACCCTAATCCCCCCACCAGCCATCCCCCAATCCCACCCATACATAATGTATAATGGTATAAAACAATACCATCATAATATGGTGGTAACTAGACATACTTAATTTAGTAGTATTATTATTATTAATATATTCTGAGAAACTAACTAAACAAATTTAAATAAACCAACCAACCTGCAGATTGTAAAACAGTTGCAATATCTTTTTCTATATTATCAAGAGTTTGAAGTCGGTCCATGGGAGAGGTCATGGTGGTGGTGTTTGACAGCAATACAATTATTATAAATACACTACTGTATAATTAATTTGAAAATCGTTTATATTCAACAAATGTTTGATTTTTCATTCCCTATATCACTGTTGTTGTCATCACCAAAATTTTCGCTTACTATACAATATACATGCATCAGATGTATGTACAACTATTACTATAATACTCTATGGACAACCCAGAGGACAATAACCACATACGGACGAGTCAACGAAACTGATGTTGTTGTTCATGATCACAACGGGACAGAGTTGTGCTAAGTTGCTGCTAACCGCTAAACACATTAATTAAGGAGCAAGTACAGTGTTAATAAATATCGGGCAACTAATTCCTCCAAACTATTCCAGGCAACAGAATACCTTTATCGTTGTTCATCTTTGGAGAAAACGAAGCACTCCTAAGCACCCCCTTAATTATTGGAAATAAGGCGCTGCTGCGTCATTGTGACTATATTGATTAGCACTGTTTGCTATTCTAGAATAGTTTTTAATATATTTATTCCTTTCCCGTTACCACTATCTCTCTCATATACACTAATATTATTCTACCAGCATCCAACCTTATTAAATCGTACACGCTACCCATCTCTGGGTGCATTTCATATCATTTAGTAGTCGTGCGAAATCTGATACTCATTCGCTCGTATAATAGATCGTTGGTTTACTTATTGCTATAATCCCCGCTTGCATTGGCAACCTATTAACATTTAGTCATGCGAAATCTGATACTCATTCGCTCGTATTTAGATAAATTAATTAAAGCGTTTACGACACTTTTACAGGAGAGTTAAAAATCTCACTACTTTTGCCAAGAATATTGTATTGGCCCGCTGGCATTGGCAACACTGCTACACTATTGTTGGTGACGGACTAATACAATATTGCCAAGTATGGAGAATATTCCCTAGAAATAGATAATTAGGTATCAATGAGAATATTATATAAATATGGTTCAAGAGTATGTAACAACAGGGTAGTGTGTTACTAGCAGGGGTTAACAGACTCGCTTGTACACGGTAACAATTTATTGGTATAGCTTACAAGGTTTGGTAGTACACTTGTAGTTCCTGGACTCAGTTAGCAAGAAGGTAGGCGAGGGTTGTGGTTGTAGCTAGGCAAGCACCTTGTGGAGAGAAACTGAGAGAGTCTCGTCTGCCGTGGCCATATAGAGTGGAGCAGCTGCAGGAGGAAGCGTGGTGTCTGGAGCAGGTGAGAGTGACAGCAGGCGAGGTCGGCGGCAGGAGCGGAGAGGTGAGTCCAGGTGGGCGCATCGGCTCCTTTTATCTCAGTCGGTCGGCTGCGCAGGCAGGTGTCATGCGGCCTCCAGTGGCAGGTGAACAGGTGAGGAGAGGGAAGCGCAAGATGCCTGGTGTCTGCTACAAGTAAATGGGAACATTTTTACCAGACGAAATATCAAGAATAAAACTATTTTCAAGAGTAATCAGGGAATTTGTGAGGTAAAAAGGGGTATTCTGATGTTGAAACTTGTAGTGGACAGCGAGCACTTCATGTCATATACAACTTGCACATCGTGGCCCTCACCTGCATGTCGGACGCCAGCCACACCTGTGCGCCCAGCCTCACCCCTCTCCAGATTGCATAAAAGGAGCCAGAACGACACTCAAATGGAACACCATGAGTTGATAGGCATAAAGCCCTAACTCTTCTTCTCAAATGGTCACTCACAGGCAGCAGCTCCTCTGCATGGACAACACCTCCTGTCCATTCCAGTCCACTACGCTCCAGTTCCAGCCTGCCTCTCTCTTCAGTTAATTCCTGCCTGCAGCCCTCTACAGCCTACTAGCAGTCCACTGCTCACCTGCGTGCTACTGCATGCTGCTCACCTGTCTGCTGCTGCTCATGCTACCTGCCTGCTGCTCACTTGGCCAGCGCTACCTACGACCGCTGCCTGCCCGTCACTACTACCTGCCGCCTGCAGTGCACATACCTGCTCGCCGTAGCGCCTACCTGCAGCCACTGTACCTGTCCAGCTGCCCAACTACTGCAGCACAGCCTACTGTAGTACTCACTATCCACATTTACCTTAACCCAGGTACCCTGGAGATCTAGAGAGAAGAGTGTGTAGTAGGCAACCTTTATGTATATAGTTGAACATATTCCAGGTCAGCTATTTATGTATATAGGTTAGCTAGGAAACTTTATATGTAACATATACAAAGGAACACAAGCTTGATTGCCATTGACCCTAAGTGAAGATAACCTAACATCTTCACTACATAGTAACAACCCGTTACATTGGTGACCCCGGGGGCAAACTTGTTTGCCATTGACCCTAAGTGAAGATAACATAACATCTTCACTACATAGTAACAACCGTTACATTGGTGACCCCGGGGTGACCAATGGCAAACATCTAGTCTCACAAAATGCGAGGCCTATCTTTTTGCTTACCCATCGCCACCCGTGACACGGATTCTCATCGTCGACACCTTGAGCAAGTCTTCACCCGCCTACGCGACTAAGGCACCCAGATCAACATTGACAAATCAGAGTTTGAAGTTTGAATCCTCGTCAATCAATTTTCTTGGCCACACAGTGTCTTCAGCAGGCATCACTCCACTACAGTCAAAGTGTGACACAATTCAGCAGTTTTCAAAGCCAACGACCCAGCGCCAGCTGAAAGAGTTCCTAGGGATGATAAAATTCTACAACCGCTTTATCCCAAGCTGCTCACAAACGCGCACGCTCAAGCACGCGCAAGCCATTTTGGGCACCGATTTTTTGACAAACTTCGACCTTGTTGTCAACATTAAAAATCGTAAGCTCAGGGACTCATTGAGTTCGGTTTAATTGGCACTGCAGCAACACGCTCACACACGCGCATGCACGCACGAGCACATGCACCAGCTTTCCTGCTATACTCCACTCTACGACCTCGACCACTACAACAACAACAACTACGCCTACAACTCCACGCTACTGATACGTTCTGCAACTTTTCCACAACGCGAGCGGACGCCGTAAGAAGACTGTATCATTCCTCCTTCCTCGTCACTAAGGCCCCCTTCACAAGAAGCGACCACGAGATTATTGGCCGCGCGACCATAGTCGCGTTTCATTCTCTCGACGCGACCATGGTCGTTCGGCCAAGGATATTTTGGCGCCATTCCTACCACTCACGGTCTCGTCATGGAGGTGGAAGAAGCGGCATTTGTTATTGTGATGTACTCACAATTGCACAAGCAAGAGAGAGAGAGAGAGAGAGAGAGAGAGATTTATTGATGAAGATAGTTAACAATAAAGAGAGATAAACAGAAATAAAGATAAAGACACACTGGAAGTGATGTATAGATGGAGATAATAAATAGAAAAGTGAGATAAACAAAAAGAAAGCAAGACAGAAACAGGTAATAAGAACATATATAATACCCAAAATCAACACGTAGGATATAAATACAGGAAATAAATGAAAGAAGTGTATGAACATATTATAACACATTTAAATTCCCAGTTATAGTGTGTGATATTGGTTGAAGGAGGCTTTGAGGAAAATAATCAAGTGAAAATTTCTAAAGCACAATATTTCCTCCGTTCTGTAATATCATACTTTCATGGGTTTCCTACGTCCTCTGGTCAAACGACGACAATCTCGGTCCTCTGGTCAAATTAGTGGGAGAGATTCTTGTGAGTTAATTGGAAGTCTACTGAATCCTCCAAACTATGTCACAAAACACATTCCCTATTACTAAACATTGATGTGAATTGTTTCCTGGGTTAGTTAGAGCAGGCCTCGATTGAACTTCCACAATAAAATGTTCAGTATCAAAGTCTTCCTTCATGATCACACACATCTGGTCGCGCTGATGGTCGCGTCTCGTCTGAATAGCTACATTTGTTTCTACGTAAACATGTGGTCACGCGACCAGGTTGGCCGCTCACTTGGTCGCCTGCGACTGTGGTCGCGTCATGTGAAGGGGGCCTAAGGGGGGGAGTATTGTAGCACGCAACCTTTATGTATATAGTTTAACATATTCCAGGTTAGCTAGGAAACTTTATATGTAACATACAAAGGAACACAAGCTTGTTTGCCATTGACCGTAAGTGAAGATAACCTAACATCTTCACTACATAGTAACCGCCTACAGAGACTTATTACAGGTTGAAGTTGAGGTAAAAAGGGAAATTTTGAGGAAATTTTGTCCAACAAACAAACAAATCTGAAAAGACGCCTCTGGCACCACTGAAGGCACCAACAAGTAAACAGACCTGGCAACACTGGGTTGTGACTGACTGCACGTGTGAAGAAAAGAACTATAGAAAGAAATCATACTATAACCTAAATTATGGCTGTCCGGTGTCAATTTGAAGGTTCTAATGAGATTGGGGTGTTTTCTAAGCTTACAAATGCCTACTGTCTGGTGGGTATTGGAGCCACGGCTAATTTTTACAGGTATGTATTTAAAAAAATTATTGGTATTTATTTCGTTGTGTTAGGACATCGCTCTACCATTCCTTATATTATTATGTATGATTATGATTAGTGTGATTAATTAAGCGAGTTGTATAATTAGTATGATATGCGAGATATGTAATTAGTGTGACTGTGAGATATACCATAATTAGTATAATATGGAAGAATTTCACCATGGCAACCAATAATAAGTTTGGTATTTATTGAAAGAATTACCGTTTTGTAGCAGTGTTGCCAGATCTGGCTAGGTCCCAGTATTTTGCCCCGGTCATTTTCTGTACTTTACCACGGTTATTTCCCGGTAGTTGGCCCAGGTTAGGTCCCGGTATTCTGCCCAGGTTAGGTCCCGGTATTCTGCCCAGGTTAGGTCCCGGTAGTCTGATGCGGTCTAGGTTAGGTTAGGTAAGGTCAGGTCAGGTCAGGCTAATTTCAAAATGCCCCATTTGAATATGCCCTATCTTGGAAATGGAGCATTTGCGGAGAAAATGTCATAGAAGAAAATAGTCTTAGAATGGTCTAAATAAGTAGGTAATGAAGGTAGAAAAACCGTACCCAATAACGGTAATTCATTCAATATTTACCATAAGTTTTGGTAATTATCCAATATATTGCCGTTTTCTATAATGATATTTTTACCTTCGGTATTTGAAAGAATTACTGTTTTGGGTAAATATTGAATGAATTACCGTTATTGCGTACGGTTTTTCTACCTTCATTACCCACTTATTTAGACCATTCTAAGACAATTTTCTTCTATGGCATTTCCTCCGCAAATGCCCCATTTCCAAGATAGGGCATATTCAAATGGGGCATTTTGATATTAGCCTGACCTTACCTAAAATAACCTAGACCGCATCAGACTACCGGGACCTAACCTGGGCAGACTAACGGAACCTAACCTGGGCAAACTACCGGGAAATAATCGTGATAAAGTACAATAAATGACTGGGGCAAAATACTGGGACTCAGCTGGTTCTGGCAACACTGCTGCAAAATGGTAATTCTTTCAATAAATACCCTGTTTTGTAGCAGTGTTGCCAGATCCAGCTAGGTCCCAGTATTTTGCCCCGGTCATTTCCTGTACTTTACCACGGTTATTTCACGGTACTTTGCCCAGGTTAGGTCCTGGTAGTCTGATGCAGTCAAGGTTAGGTTAGGTAAGGTCAGGCTAATTTCAAAATGTCCCATTTGAATATTTAGGTATTTGCAGAGGAAATGCCATAGAAGAAAATAGTATTAGAATTGTCTAGATAAGTGGGTAATGAAGGTAGAAAAACTTCGCAATATCAGTAATTCTTTCAATATTTACCGAAAACATAACCTCTTTTGTAGACAATTATTGTTCTTCCTCTAATTAAGACTATGGGCCGTATTCAAGAATGTCCATGGTGTTGATGATGGTGTGGTACAGATATGGTAGCTCTGTTATTTATCTATGGAGTCATCGTATCGGTACCACGCCATCGTATGTACCACGAATGTTCTTGAATATAGTCCTATCAACAGTGGTATTCCTCAGAGCTCGTCTGATCAATTACCGTTCTTAACTCACTTTTTTTCATCTTTTTATCGGCATCAATGATTGGTGGTAATTTTATTTATTTATTTGGAACAAAGGGGATATTGGTGCAATATGCAATACAGATTATTATGAGTTGCCAAGAATGTTAGTGAGAGAGTTACTAATTTAATTATCTATATCTCTTTACAGTGTTTTTGAAGAACAGTTAAGTGAGACCATACCTGTCATATATTCCTCTATTGCTGGCTGTCGTATTGTTGGCTCTATGGTCACAGGTAAGTTGTGTAAAGAATCTAAATATTTTACTCATACAGCTACTTCACAGTAAAGGAATTACCATAGTTCCATCTTTTTACCCTTCAATGGATGGGGATAATAAGTCTCGTTTCATTCCCTTCAGTAACTCAAACTTCATATTGTATTTCTACTTACCCTTCAGTAACTTGGGTATTGTCGTCATATATACAGGTGAGGAGGTTGGGGCTAAGGGTTTAAATGATTTCATGTGCAAGGCTTTGAATCACTACAGTAATAGATTCTAAAATCATTTATGTTTGCAAATCATGTTCAGTAACTGATTACCAGTCACGCAACATGATAAAGATATCCTTGCTTGGTTCAAGTACCAGTACAATTGTGCTAGGAAGTGATGTGCATTGTTTCAAAACAAAGTGTTGTAGGCCTATATCCAGAAAAACAAAGTCTAAAAATCTATCTATGACCCAAGTGAAAGAAGAAAGCTAATAGAAAATTGAAAAGTATTCTTAATTAATGTATATAAAATCAAAGCTGCTTTTTAGTTGGAAATGAAAATAAGATTTCTACAGCTAATTGAAACAGATTGTGGCTTTGGTGAGTAAAATGAGATTATGGAGGATGGTCGAGCAGACCGATAATAATCTGCTAAAATATTTAATGAAGGAAATATTCTACTGTATTGTACTCTGTAAAAACTTATGCTCCCTTCAGGGGAAGATGATGACAGAAGACTTAATAACTTGGTCTATTATAGTGAGCTTTAAATAATTGAGCATGATGTGACTTATGAATATGGTACAGAATAATATAGTTGACATTATTGTTACGGTAGGTAACCGCCATGGCTTGCTGGTGCCAAGTACAACAACTGATGCTGAGCTGCAACACTTGAGAGACCATCTGCCAGATAAAGTCAAGTTGCAGAGAGTGGAAGAGCGTCTCTCCGCTCTTGGCAATGTGGTCGTTTGTAATGATTATGTTGCTCTGGTTCACCCTGATATTGACAGGGTAAGCTAGTGGTATTTTAATGGCATATGTACTTATTGCATTTTTTGTATTCAAATATATTGGTGGAAATGTTTTACTGATTAACACAAATGACTGACTCCCATATGGAAGATTATATGAGAAAACTATACTTTACTTTTTACAATGAAACAAAGTACATAATAATGATGTCCAGTTGTCCAAAAAGTTTTGGAATCACCCCTACATTGAATTGAATAGGACTTTTTACACACAATAGGATTGGTATGTTTGCCCTATTAAAGACAAGGATTAAAGATTGTCTCTGCTTCATTGGCACATGCACTGATGTGTTAGTAGCCCTCTGGCTTCTACTACGGGTGGATATGTACACTGTTGTTCTAAAGCTATACCAGTGCAGAAGTCAAATGTGTAATTTTTTATCTCAGGAGACGGAAGAGACGATCCATGATATCCTTCAAGTGGAAGTGTTCCGTCACACAGTTGGCAACAATGTCCTGGTGGGGTCATATGCAGTGCTGTCTAACCAGGGGGGTCTCGTCCACCCAGCTACACCCACACAAGAACAAGATGAACTATCTATGTTATTACAGGTCCCCCTTGTGGTAAGTGTAGGTTGAGTTTAATATAGTTTGCTTTTTTGTGTACCTGATTGTAAGAATCCACTCTTTTCAACAGATGTTTGCTCCCGATTGTTTGATACACCTTCCTCCTTATATTTTCTTCATTGTTGTCAGAGTTCCATTAATTTCTTGGCTCATGATGGGAAACATTCATTCTTCAACTTCAAAAAATAATTGCTTCTTCATCTCCTTTGACTTAAGTCTTTTATTTCCACATCTTCAGTCATTTTTCTTGTTTATATTTCCAGCTTCAAATTTTACTGTGAGGCACCATTGTAAAAGCCTTTATTGAAGATTTTTCTACTGCTTCTTCAGGTCAAAACCTTAAGAAGCAGTAGCAAAACATCATCAATAAAGCTCTTCTTCATACTTTGTTTTTCCCTAACCTTTCTGTCAAGTTCATTCAGGTTTGAATTCCGTACAGGATATTTAGTGCTGGTTTAATATACTTGATGACAAACTATATTATTATTATTACTAAATGAGCATGCCTTTACCTTGATTTCAATACTTGCAGGCTGGGACAGTAAATCGAGGTAGCAATGCGCTATCAGCTGGACTTATTGTTAATGACTGGGCAGCATTCTGTGGCTTTGATACCACTGCCACTGAACTGAACGTCGTTGAAAGCATTTTCAAAATCTCTGATACACCTCAGACAGCCATTACTACTACCATGAGGAAAGCTCTTATTGACAGGTGAGATGTTATTATGAATGGTGGATGAGATGTGTTGATTGTGACAGACACTAAGGTAAATGCCATTAATCTGTAAAGAATTGCTGATGAATATTTCATTATTCTCTATGTTTTCCCAGGTTTTAGTATTGTTTATATATTAAGCTTTCATAAAAAAACAAAGTACTGTACTGTACTATGTCATTGGAAAACCAATTCACTTTATATTTATCATTAAATTAAAAGTACAGTAGTTAATTTTTTTTGCCTCCTGGCTGTATAATTCCATATCTTATTACTCTGATGAGTAAGAACAAAGTGTAATTTCAAGAATTTACATTTTCACACCAAACAAATTTGGAATTAGAGGTACTGTACTTCATTTTTTGACCATGATTTGCAGTTCTGGGGATAGGTAGACTGGAAAAATTAGTCTTTAGAGGTTAATAAAATCAGAAAAGATATCAAGTTGACCATCTGCTTTTTTCATTTACGTTATGCATTTACGTTAGGCAGGGATGGAATGTTATGGAAGATTTTTTCAATGTATTAAATTCTTACAAACTTATTAACAAAGCTTGTGTGTTTGTTGCAGTTTGGCCTAACAAGGAGATCCACTGGCACATAAGGAATGATCTGCTGTGTGGATAAGTATACCCAATGAGTAACCCACACACTGAGGTTCCAGGCTACTATATGGGATATAGTGATGATACTGAATGTATTTGTGGAATAATTTCTTCATATTTACGAGTAGTTCTTTGGTCTTGTGTAGTTTGTAGCTGATGAAATCGGTATTGTACACATCTTGTTTACACTGTTACCATAGCTTTTTTCTTGTTATGCTCAATTCACAGGGAAACTAGAAGAAGAAAAAAATAACATTTTGGGGTCCTGCCCATTAGAAGTACTGTAATACTGTAAAATGAAAATATTACATGGAGGGTAGTGGTGATGATTTTTCAGCTTCAGTAATACCATTATATTTTAATTTAATGAACTAAATAGTGGGGTAGTATTTTTTAATGGGTAAATGTTCAATGATCAACAAAGTTTCATTTCAATATTCCCTTGTCTAGTTCATGCGTTTATATGTTTTTGCCCACGTAATTGTCTGAGGAAGAAGCAGATGCACATTCATATAAATACAGTATATATATATATATTTATATGCCTGATGCCTCATTCCTCCAAAAAAACTCAGATTGGTGACCATAATATTTAAATTTTAAAAGATTATCTTTCGGTGTTATTTGGAGTGGCTAGATTGAATCAACTAGCAACCTACCACAGTCTATTTTGCACCAAACAACATTAATTTTCTGGGAATACTCACCAAATTATACTACTCCGGGAATGTTTCCAGAACCAACAAATCAAGGTAATATGAGGGATGACTGTTGTTAAATTTGTCATATTATGGAAAGACATTTTAATTAAATCGAAATGCATGTAGTTTTCAATATCAACTCCCATTATACCTAAAGACACTTAATCCAGCTGTCATAAGACATATATGGCTCTCTTTTGTGTTGAAGCTTCAGTCTTAGACTTCCATTAACTGCTTTCTTAACCATTAAGCCATGGGTATTATCTATTGCGGGCCTCTCTCCCGCACTTGCGGTCACTATGTAAACAACACATTTGACGGATAATAGCTTGTAAGCCACTCACGCTACATAAATAAATGATGCAAGATATTGAAGTACAAACCTTTATCTGTCTCCTGATGTACTTGTGAAGACTAAAGTGACATCTGTAGGATGGGTAGCCACCTCAGACTGACATCAACTCAAAATTAACTTGTTCTCTCTATTTACATATCGAAGTACATTTTCACACTCTAATTTCATAATAAAACATTTCAGAATCACATTTTTCAACACAACAATATGAAGTATAATGTCACTGTCGTTTTAACGTACATATATAGTAATAACAGGAAAAGAGGAATAATGAAAATGTCCTTCCACCCTCAGTGTTTGAGTAAAAATGACTGGTGGTAGGTAGCTGGGCTCTGGCAACTTCCTTAGCTCATTGCGCACTGTTGCCACCTCAAAACTAGCTTGTTAGGGATCGCACAAATTTAAAAACTGCTGTCGAATCAATGCTACACCCGTGGTGCTCCAGACTTGTTGCCAGTGTTGAAATTTTACTACACCCACGAATTAAGGGTTAACATCAATGGCGTCTTCATGTAAGGCAAAGTGGTAACTATGAAGCTCCTACAGGTATTTCTTTTTAGGGAAGAGGTAGTAGTTGGAGGGTTCCAGATGAGGCAAAAGGGGCAAATTTCCTACCAGATAGGATCCACACTTCTGTATAGTAGATACAGTATGGTCACCATGAACTTGTTGGCTAGAGCATTGTCCTGGTGGAAAAGTATGCCACTTGTCAACTTGGCAATGGTCTATTGTGTGATGACAGTAACTGACTTTCCGAGAAAGGCATCATCAGCCAGACTATTTGTGCCACATTTACACTTAGCAGCCAACAACTTTACCATGCTGAACAAATGGGCATATTTCCTAGTTTGGTGATCATGTCCTTGTGGACCTCCTTGAGACCAAGGTAGTTGGTGACTGCAGAATTATTGATTGTTTCTATTTTCTCAAGAACTTTTGGCTCTGAGGCAAGGTTTGATTTTCTGTTATCTGCACAGTAACAACACCCAAGTTATTAATTTCACATTTTCTCTGTGATCATTTAGCAAGATGAACTGTAAGCACATTCTTTGAAAACTGAATAGCTTAAGGCCTGTCTACACGAGCAGGGCTGATCGGCGGGCATGCCAGTCATTGGGCATGTTTAACGGACAAACCAGCGAAAGGTTTGAACCCGTGTTGAGTGAAATCACCATCCTGTGCCCAGTGGATTGAGGAGCTACAAAGCTGCCAGACGCAAGATAACTTCGGGGAACCATATTCGGCTTGCCTCGCACTACTCAGTTTGTTGTATCACAGTTAACATCAATATCTTGTGATGTCTACCCAAGACTCGTACAGTGAGCCACCTAGCATCTGTTGGTCTAAACCACTAAGAAACAAGTTGATACAGCTTTATCGTACCACACTCAACCACCTACTGGCAGCGTCAGGCAGGTCCGTCCCTTCATCGACTGTGCCATGTGGACAACATTCACGGGCATGACTGGTAGAATTTGCCTGTCAACCCTGCTACCCGTCAGACATCACCGCTTTTGTAGACAGGCCTTTAGACCACAATCTTATCTATCATCCCTCATGCTTTACTAATTTTATCACCACTTATAATAACATCATCTGCAGTGTACCATGAAAAAGTTTTTCCTCTTGTGGCATTGGTTATACTTACCACATAGGCCTACATGTATATAATTTTTCTCCTGTTAGTACATGGGCTTCAATATATTGTTACCAAGACCTTGTTATTGACACCTTAGTGAAGTTGTTTGTGGTTCATTATTAAGGTTAAAATAATGTGGAGTGTGTTCTTTTATTACATTATTTAATACCATGCCATTATAGAGGGGAGGAAATACATAACCTTGATTAAGTTTTATACCACAACATGAAATCATTTAATGTTTACTGTAAAGTTTGTATAAGAGATGTACAGTACCTAGCATTACTTATTCAGTTTATTGTTATTTTTAATCATTAAGACATTAAGCCATATCTGCTTACTAGGAAATTCAGTCATCAGATTTCTTATTCTTTATCCAAGTTCTGACATGTTTTGTAACTCATTCTGTATGAATCATGAGTATCCTTGCTAATTTAGTGTAATTATACAGCAAGGAATTCATTGCAATATATATAAGGTTAATTTTACCTGTGTTCCATTACAGTAATTTGTTTCAGCATTGATAATTAAGATTAATTTCTTTAACAAATGTAAAATATCATGTGATTATTGCACACTTTAGAATGAAGTTGTTTCACAATACTGTACTACATTTAAACATGTACCTAATACCATTTATATAGACATAGAGGGAAGGTGTGGGCAGTGGAAAGTTAACTTTATTATCCAGCTACAAAATTTCTAGGGCAAGACTGGAGCTGGGAGCAATTGAGTTAGTCTCCAAAGCCCTTGCCATTACTGTACTATCTTACCTCTGTGGTTTTTATAATCTATTGAATTACAGCCTCTGGGTGCAAATTAAAGTCATTCATTTTAGCCTACTTGCCTAAACACTAGAGTGATATTTTGTCCAGAGTAGAGAAAGGACATAAGACTTATTATGTTATACAGTTTACTGATACAGTATTTGGTAGACTTTGGGAAATTAATCCAGTTCGATGTAAGGTCGTAACATATATACTAAGTTATCGATGTAATGGTAGAAATAAACTCTTTCTCCCAAATATGTAAAACTCCTTGTACACATTAGATTTTGGGAAAAAATGAAAAAGAATTCCTCCAGAGCCAAGTTGTCAAGTTGTATGCAGTCATGAAAACATTGTTGATGTCAGTGGAAGGGCTTGAACCAACCACTCCTCAGGTTGGCCACACAGTGCTTTACCTCTGACCTACAATAACCAGTTTAAAAGTGACGACGACATTGTACAGCATCGGCAAAGAATTGCTACCCTCAACATCGTACCTTTACTGCCCAGGGGGGCTGACTTTATTCTCTGTGAATATTAGCCATCCCCCACAGGGCTAGAATAAGATTGTTGTAGGATTTGGTCATTTGCTAGTAGTTTTGACGAGATCTGCTCACATGGATTAAAAATCCACATGAGGTGTACTGCAACCGGAGGCTTTTTTTTTCTTCTTTTCCCACTGCTGTGTGGACCGCCAGCACACGGGGTGCATTATCTCTTTGCATGCAGCAGTGTAAACTTCCTCCCCCTTATGGTCCCTTCAGGACTGGGCTCGTGGAAGGTGCGACCCCACTTGTAGCTCTTGTGATAACGTGGACTTGGGCCCACAGCACTGGCTGTGGGATCAAAGACCTTCCCTCCAATCTCCCTGGCAGTCGGAGGCTCCCAGACTCCCTGGTCCAGTAAGCTCTGGTATCATTTCCCTGGGATGTACTTAAGTAGCCCAGGCATATAGGGCCAGCCCCTCTTTTATTTTAATTTTTTTTTTCACTGCAATCAGAGCATACCAAGGGTCTGTGGGGCAGGAGGCCATTCTGGCCTGGGAGAACATCAACAACAACAACATCGTACCTTTAAATTTCAGTGAATTTCATAAAATATCATATCGTAAAAGGTGACTAAAAGGGGCTTTCACTTCTCCAACAGTCCCTTTTTTCATCTGTTACCTTTAGTGCTTACTGTCCCACCTCTCAATCACCTTTTTCATGTGCCATATGACCTCGCTGTTGCGGCGCATAATATTAATCAATCTATCGGTCATAAAATATCAGCACATCACAATAATTATCTGAGCATATTTTGTCCTTAGGTACGAAGAACAAGCCACCAGGGCCCACTGCACCACTAAATACACCCCACACCATAACAATCAGGATACTTTAAATTCTCAACTATTTAGCATGAATCGAATGGACTGGTACTTGATGAACGCCTCACTCTGTCTTATTTTTCATACAAATGACTCTGAACGTGCTCTCAGAATTGAACATTATGAGTCTTTCTCACTCGAGTCTAGTACTGGCTTGCACACTGAACTCGTTTCTATTTCAGTCTTATTGTTAAGATGGGCTTGGCGAGACAGTAAATGTAGCTCGTTTTGCAGCCTGTGACACTGTAAAGCACGCAACATTTTTCACAAGACACATACATTCTTTCACTCACACTCCATTATTAACACACACACATTCTTTCTTACACTCCATTAATACCTGTAGATATTTCTTCACACTGAAAAACAAGAAACAAATGTGGCTCTGTACACTGGAATGGTAGTTGGGGGGGGATAATAGAGCAGTAATAACAAGGAAGAGTAGAATACTGTATTGTACTGTATAAATTCTCTCTCTGTCCCTCTCTTCTGGCAGTATATTGTTGTCTCAGGATATACTCATTCACCCTGTTTCTTTGTACACTTCAGAGGATTCAGTAGTCTCCAATTTTTAGATAGCAATACTGGCCCCTGGAGGAAAGGGAGGGAAAGTTGGAAGTGATGGAGGAAAGGAAAGAAAAGTGCAGTAGTTTATTTTTGGATTGATTTCACCTTCCTACAAATTTGTTATTAGCTCTTATTATTATTTTTACAATATCATTAGCATGGTATTGGGAGCACCAGCGGTCTAGTGAATAAGACAAAACCACGTTATTAATTCTGTTGATGCTTGATCTAGTTCCTTCATGTATTCCTTCATGCTTTGCTTCACTGACCACTGTCTCTACTAAAATAGTTACCGTACTTCTTTTGTGTCCCCGTAGAGGGGTAATGCCTGCAGTGATGTGAGCAATACTTTAAGGGTTTGGGCGCCCCTTCGGCCCCAGCCAATCCCTTTCAGTTCTTCAACTGTCCCTCTTTTCATTTTATTTCCTTCCTGCTTGCTGTCACACCTCTCTATCACCATTCTCTGGCGCTATATGACCTCGCTGTAATCAATCGATCAATGTTCCTTTGTGTATTCATCCATGTGTTGCTTAACTGTCGGTGATTGTTACTTGGCAGCTCCTTCGTTGTTGTTGTGAGCTACGATTGTGGACCTCCAGGATTAATTACAGTCACTCTAGAACGTGATGGTTGCTTACACACGCAGCCTCTGTACCACCGCTGGCCCTTCACTCTGTCCACCAGCTGTTTGCACTGTCCACCTCCACCACGATGACTGCAGGCACCACACAACGCCACACCACCCCCACCACTACCACTACGACCATCACCATCAACAACACTACCACTACGACCATCACCATCAACAACACTACCACTACGACCAACCCCATCCCCACTGTCACCCCCAACACCACTATGACCAACCCCACCACAACACTTGAACTGGGGCAAAACGACAGGCGGAATACTCAAATCTTCAATCTGGATCATAGGGCAGGGAAGTTCTCGCATCAGGACAAGTTGGTTGAATCTCTCCTCACCAATTCTGACATCATAGGCACCGTTGAAATGAGGAACCAACACCATCACCACCACAACAGCAAACTGCAACATTCCACCAAACATCGACACAATCCCTTGGTAAGTGGATGGTATTATTGTTATTGCTGGTATTGGTGTGATTTTGTTATTAGTTATATATAAGTTTTTTTTAGCTCGACAGATTTTGATATTTATTTAGTATTTTTCCGTTTAGGAGTTATAAATGCGTTGAGTGACTAAACCCAGACGATAGACGTACGTAACTGCCAAATTAACATATCAAACTGTATACAAGCACTGTGGCTCGACAATGTTTTGTTGATAATGTAGCTTGTAAATTTGTTCGTCGCTAATGTTTTGTTGATATGATGATAATGTGGCTTGGTAAATTTGTTTGTTGATAATGTAGCTTGTTAGATTTATTTGTCGTTAAGGTTTTGTTGATAATGTGGCTTGTAAGATTTGTTTGTTGATATGTAGATAACGTGAGTTGTTTGTTTGTCGCTTCTGAACTCCTGTAGCTGTTGTCTGTTTTCCAGTTCATATATATATACTGTGTATATTTTGCAGGCGGCGTGAGAAAGGGACATTTACAACAAAAGTATATGGCTAGGAAAATTACCGTAGGAGGGAAAATGTGTGTTTTTATAACCTCTATAATATCGTTTCTGTTCATGGGAGTACAGTAAAGTGTATGGGAAAGTGTTGTTGTGGGATGTGGGAACGGAAGTGTGTGTGTGATGATAAGGAAAGGATGGTGTTAAGAAGTGTGTGTGTACGTGATGATAAGGGATGGATGGGATCAAAAAGTGTGTGTGTGTGTATGTGATTATAAGGGAGGAGAGATGGTGTTTTTAAGAAGTGTGTGTGTGTTTGTGATGATAAGGGAGGGATGGTGTTAAGAAGTGTGTGTGTGTGTGTACGTGATGATAAGGTAGGGATGGTGTTAAGATTATCAAGATGGCTACGTAAGAGTAGGATACAGTGTTAATTGGTAAATCCGCAGCTGTAGAAATTCCTTTACACTACAGTATATTAGCAGGAACAGGCCAATTAACAGTACAGTTAGTTTTGTAAATGATATGCTTTAGACTTTTAGAGGAATCAATCAAGGCGCTCTAGCTTCTTAATTACAGTCACGAGCACGAATAAGTATTCAGGTGTGCTTCGAATACCTAGAGACAGTAAATAAATGCACAATAAGATCTCCATTTCAATTAGTTCGTTGGTGAATTGGTGGACTGTTCAAAGCTTCAACCAAAGCTGTATACTTGTTAGCGCTCGTGACAGTACCCAATGTGTATTATTAAACCCTTAATTAATGATGCGTTTGTACAGTACGTTTACTAATTAGTTTACTCAAGGAATCCATATTAAAGTTTTCAACCATTTTCTGGAATTTCGTAAGAACGTGGGGTAGTCCTTTGCAAGAAATGAATGTGGATTCGAGCTAGTGTCTAACATCGCTTATTATAGCAATTATTGAATATTTATAATATACATACACCAGGCAAGATTTTTTAAAATTCTCAAGCGCATGTAAAGATAAACGTCTTGTTCTCACGGCCAGTAAGAAAATAGGAAGCAAGAATGTTCTCGCATAGTGGTGGGGGGGGGGGGCAGTGTTGTACACTCGCTGTCGAAAGTGGTATCCTGATCCCTTGGTATGATGAATCGCAACCAGGCGAAGTTCGAAGATTCGAACAACGGTAGGTTGTGAAGAAAGATGTGCAGTGTACACCGTTGTTTGAAACTTCGAGCCTCGTTTGGTTACGAATCATCGTGTCAGGGAATCGGGACACAAGTTCTGACCGCGAGTGTACAGTACTTATATATAGCTCATTGCTTTATAGTTTTAAGAATACACCATATGTATTCACGAAGCTTCACACATTTCGAATTAATGAAGGAGTTTGGTGGCCTGTCGTCCAGAAACCGCCTGCTTCAGATTTCGGGCTTCGACTCAGGTGAGCTAGAGACTATGGTATCCGAGTGTAGTGTACGTAAATGGCAGGTATGTGTTTTGAGCAATATATTAGGGCTATGTCGAATATATTATCGTAATTTATTAAGTAATTTGACACCAATAAATGTAATTATTATTTCTATAGCAAAATAATTAGTATTGAAGGTCCTGTGTGTTACTAGTAAAGAAAATCAGACTTAATAATTAATCAGGATAAAGGGAAGCAGGCGCGAGCTGGAGTGTTGATTCCCCGTGTCCGCTAGAGGCACCACCGTCACAGCTAGCCAGAGTGACGACACTAAAATAACATCGAATGGTTTATCCTTCTCCCGGTATTAGAATCCTTTGTTCATAGCCAATAGGTGAGAAATAGCTGGAACAGAGGTGATGATGGAGGACCGATCTGCTGGCTGGTTCAGTTTACTTTCAACGGTGGCAGTGAAAAGAAGTGAAGAAGATAAGTGTTGTACTGATCGTTTATTGGTAATTTAATTGATTAATAATTTGTAACTTTAGAAGTTTTCTGCTTTTGTGTTAAGTTATGAAGCAGATCGAAGCTTTTAATTATTGCCGTTGAACTCGATTTGCATTAGAAAATTATTTCGTAAAACTCGAAAGAATTTTTCTTAAGTAAACTTAACTTTCATGATATATGAAATTATAACTTAAATTTAGTATGCTTTCACCGAATGATTTATTAAACGTGGATCATTAAAACACGTTCAACTGCTACTGCACAGGCACGCTCTCACAAGCACGCTCGTCACGACTTCAAAACTGGTACCCAGCCACAGAGGGAGGGAATTCAGGGTAATTCCTAAATACTGCAGTTGTTATGGTACAGCCATGGCTAATAGTGCTGGACCAGGGTCCAACGAGTGTTGGAGAGCAACTGAACAGAGTTCGAACAAGTGAATTTTCCAAACCATTCTGAACGTTGAGAGAGGTTTAGAAGATTCACTTTTTCGAACTCTGTTCAGTTGCTCTCCAACACTCCTTGGACCCTGGTCCAGCACTATCAGCCATTGCTGTACCGGCGAGACAGCGAGGGTGTTTTACGACGTTCGGTGGCCTGAAATTCAATTTGGAAGAGTAAATTTTCTCTGTAAACAAACCCCAAATAAATTACACTGATATTGCCAATCAACAATACGTCGTAGATCTTGCAAGTGACCTTAATGTTTACTTATATTTCTTAAAATTTCAAAACGTCTGGGCTTATGATAATTGTGAAGTTTGAACAACATCTGTTCGTAATACTCTTCACTAACCAATAAAGTGGTTACATGATTTTCCCGCAAAATTTATCGGAAACTGCTTCGTAAATTACATTTTCACGACTGTACAGAGTAATAACCTAAGTGTACTACCATGGCCTTCAATTCGGTACTGGTGCCTGTTATATTATGAAAATCTACCCAGATGTCGAGTCTGCTTCTGTTATCTGTGTACAGTGATTTGTTTGGAGGCACAGACTTTGAAATGTACCATAAACTCTCCCGTTAGTGGTATATAAAGTGGAAAGGAGTAAATCTGATCGAGTGAATTAAAATGTTCAAAAGATTCATACAGTGTAGAAAATAAACAGGCTCTTGTTCAAAAGCATCCTAATATAGAAAACAAACAGGACCATTAAAGAGAGTTGGTGTTATCAGCAGCTGGAGTTGTTAATCATTGATGGCATTGAAGTGAAAGATAGTTTGCTTAATACTAAACCGTGACTACAACAAAAAGTGGTTCTAGAATTTCAAATGTGTTAATCGGTGATACCAATGAACTGAAAGATGATTTGCTCAATTGAGCCAAATGGGGGGGGGGGGAACACGAGTTATATCTGTCAATTATATCTATATTCGGCATTCATTCCGAAGATAAAGAAAGTCTCTTTTCGGAACTTACAATTCCTGTTTAAAAGCGGGTTCAGAGTTCACAAGAAACCCTCTCGAAAGTTCACGGTATCTTTTGTGTAACTGTGTTGATATTACTAAAAACTAAAACTTTGTAATAAATTGGTTCTCCGTTGAGCAATCTTGAGAAGTGTAGTAAATAGCAGTGAAGTAAGTGTTGCCTCCAAGCTTAGTACACGCAGCAGAGTGTATTGTATGGTTATCGGTGTCATAATAGCCTAAATCTCTGAAATGAGTGAAATTGGAAAAGCATCGCTAAAACTTGGCGACGAAACAGGCTCCACTCTACTACTACTACTACTACTCGTCGCTGATGACTCTATTATAAGCCTGCCTATGTGAATATCTCCTGTCAAGTTGTCAACAGAGGGCGAAGGGTGAGTATTATGGTTTTCCTCTATCGGTTTGTTTCCACGATAATTTTCCTAAGTAATTTCAAATCCTCTTTCATTGTCCGACCCTCACTGGCAGTACTTCCTGGCAAGTATATACCGTAACAAAGTTGTTTCTTATATCTGAATCTGTCGTCTCTCCCAATTGGAAGTTCTTGGTTTTTCTTTTGTGCAATTTTTCTTATTTCGGCTTCAACTCTTCTCTCCTTTCCCTTCTCTGTTATTGATTACTTTAATTCGCATTATCCAGTTTTCATCCTGAGTAGGCTACTTGACGTTCATCAGCAAAGTTTTCTGTTATCACATAAAAAAAAAATATTTCAAAATTTACTTTGAGTTCTCTGAAATTTGTTTTTTAGATTAAATTTCATTAACAACCACTTTCCTTTAATGCTGTTTCTTCTTGGTGTATGATAAGTTGTCTGTTTACTGTCTCTGCCTCGTTTCTCTCCAGTCTTTTCAGTTAAGTTGTCGGTTTGTTTTCAATAGCTACAGTTGCAGGAGAAATGATATCCTCCATCACTGACCATATAATTATACAGTATACCATACTTGGAACATGTTCACGTTCGGTTAATATTTGTAGGGTTTCGGCGCCCTTTCGGACCCGTACCATTCTTATACTGTCCCTTAATTCTATCGTGGTCTTGCCTGTGGGGATGTGGGCAGTATTATAAGGCCTTGGATATGGCGCCCCTTCAGGCCCATGACCCTCTTTTAAATATTACAAACTTTTTCTCCTTAACCTTTTATGTATTGCCAGTGGTGGTGGCGGCGATACTTCTCGGGTTTTGGCTCTCCTTCGGAACCGTGCTACTCGCTTTCAATTGTTTACGGTACTCTCCTAACTGCAATGCCTGCGTTGGTGTGTTCAGTATTATAGGGTTATGGTACCCCTTCGGAACCGTGCTACTCGCAATTAGACTGTACTGTACCTCCTACTAGATTGGCTGCAATAATTAAACATAGTCTAGTTTGAAATTATTGGGGTATGGAATTTTTGGATGTTCAATGTAAAATGTTTTATTTTATTATCGTCAGTAAGCGAATGTCGGTTTCTCAGTTACTGAAATTAGCAAAAAAGAATAGAGTTTTCAAAGTGATTGATGTTCATTACTTTAACAGTTTCATCTGAACTGAGTAATCGTCAATTTTATATATAATGTATTGTGTGTTTCTCCAAAGCACCAAACATTGAGAGTTCTCATTTTGAGTCTCCAGATCTAATGAAAGGGTTGGGGTTTGGGGTTCGACTGTTGCCGGAGTGGCTGCACGTTAGTCAGATGTCAATCTGCTTTTTTGTGCTTTGTTTGTGTGGTGCTTCTGGGTAATCTGGGAACTCGTGCTCTCTGGAAGTTAGGGGTTCTATTGTGGTGGGTATTATTGTGCTATTTGATTTGTTATTTGTTACTTTCGATTTAGGTGTATGTATATAAATGTTTGTAAATATATATTTTTGTAAGTTTGTATGACGTATGAGCTTCCCGATACGTGCCTGGAGTAGGTATCCACCCACCAACTCCCAGCCAACCCCGACATGTGGCACCATCGCAACCAGGGATACGAGGGGCGAAGCAGGAAAGACTCGTTAATCAGAGTCGAATCAGTTACTTGAGCCAGTGAAAAAATGGATGGATGACAGCGTTTCTATGATTCAACTCTGGCTGACGAGTCTTGTCCTGCTTCATCCCTCGGATCCCTGGTTGAGGTGGTGCCACATGTCTGGGTTGGTTGGGAGTGGGTGGTTACTTACTCCAGGCAGACTGTACAACACACGATGGCTCGGGAATTACAGCCGGCTCCACTTCTGTGAGGGCCATACATACAGATTATTATTTCCTTGTCATTGGTTTCGCTCAGCATACAAGCCTGTCAACTGCTATTCCTATCTCTCTTACTAGCGAGTACTTCAGATGTGTGTCACGGACTAAAGTTTGTGGTTCACGCCTGGGAAAGGGAGCGCTGAAAACACTGCAGTGGAGCCGGTTTTACTGTACCCACGCACGATGGTTTTGACACTAGTTTATTAGGCAAGAATTTGTCCATTTGAAGTATACCTGGCAGGACTATGTACACTTGTTAATAATATAAAGTATTAATGGAGTTTATTATGTGTTTCAGGTACTTGAGGAGTGAGGAAGCACGTACAGTGAGACTTGAGTACTTGCACAACAGCTCCAGTAGTTTTACAGCATGATGGTGTGAGTGATGGACCTTCCAAGTACTGACATGATGTTGTCATGGACCTTCCCCCCCCCCCCCCTCAAGTACATATTGGAGTGGTCTGGACGCACCAGTGCACATCTTTACCAATGTAGAGGTGGTCCAGCATTCATAGCGGACAGCACTGGTGCGTGGGGTCCCTCTCCTTACATCCTGGAGCGAACCCCCTTCCCCCCCTGATGGCATTCTTAAGGGGGGGGGAAGTATTAACCCTGCTAGTTCCTGAAAGGCGCCTGAAGGACCCCCGTGGGGCCTTTGGGCCCCGTGGGGGGGTCCAAGGGTTGTCCTGGGGGGAGCATTAGGGTTTAGCCATCCACTTGTATTAAAGTAGCATATCTCTACTTGATATGGCTGAAATGTTTTTTTTTTTTTTTTGAAAAAAAAAAAAAAAGTTACATGTAGGCGTGGGTTATCTCCGGACGCTCTTCTTAATAAAAAAAAAAAAATGTATAGAGTATAAGAGTTCATGTGGGAAAGATTCTTTATTAACCTGGATGTGATGACACGGTTGCAAAAATAAGACCCCAAATAAAACTTGAGGGGTCCCTCAAGTTATATATTAGAGATAATTAAAAAAATATTCTAGGGAAGATATTTCAAAGTATAATATTCTAGAGGATTACTATACTGTATTCTACAAAGCAGATTTCTATATAGACTATTGTACAGAATGAGAGATTATGAGGAAGAAATAATTTCTGATACAGGTGAATACTATATTATAATGTAGATGAGTTGCTATACTAGAATAAATAATATTCTAGAGACAATTACTATACTGTAATAATCTACAGACCAATACCATATAATATTCTAGAGGATTGACAAGCAGGAAGGACAGTTTAAAAGCTGGGGCCAAAGGGGTGCCATTTTAAAGTATTGGCCACATCACTAATGCTGTCAATATTCTACAGGGTAACATAGTTAGAAAGGAAAATAAATTGGCCAAAACATTTTTTTGGGATGTCTGTAATAGAGGCTATAATTCCATATACAGTACTGTATACATAAGGAATCTGAAATAAAACAAAATTCTGATTTTGCTGAATAATTCTACTTTTATTTACAAACAAACTAACATGCATCATCATTTATTATAAAGCATATTATTTTTGGTATCTTGTCATTACCTTATTATTACAGGTGTATTATTTTTTACAAACTCGGAAGAATAATTATTGAAACCATCTTAAATATATTTTACTGCATACTATTCTGCATTAGATATTTTCTAAACTAAGGGGGTAATAAATATACTTTGGTATACTGGGACACTTTCATTCCTCCAAAGTACAACAGGAAACAAACCGGACAAGATGAACAAAAAGAATGGTGGCCTGTTGTTGCCTGAAATAGTTCAAAAGAATTTTTTGTTCCAGATTTACCAACACTATATTACTCCCATAATTAGTCAACTGTCTTGCACAAAGAAAATTACATGATATCACAAAGGAAACTCAAACAAATGATTATACATTACATTGGTTGTCCCATACTATACACACAAACAAACAAACTGAGACCAAATAATATCATCATCAGCACAAATATCCAGACTTACACACTGTACATACATACAATAATGATCAACAACTCCATGGTATTGGTGGTAAATCAGGAGAAACTTGTTTGAGAAACAGGCCACCATTATTTTTGTTCATCTAAATCATATTTCTGGTGTACTTTGCAGGAATGAACGTGCTCTTATGTACCAAAATTATTATACTATCCCCTTTCATACCCCATCTATGATTATTATTTATAAGTTTGCTTATTAAGGGGATAGAGTAAGTATACTTTTGCCACATTGGAGCACCTTCATTCCTCCAAAGTATGTCAGGAAACAGAACCAATAATATATAATAATGGTATCCTGTTGCTTGCAATAGATTTACCACCTACACACACACGCACACTCGGCTGAAAAAAAAGTTATGTAAAAACCCGTGACTGGTGGTATGAAGGGTTGACACTCCTGACATACACCAGGAGTCTCTCGCCCTCCTCCCGTCAGTTTAATATATTTTTTTTAATTGTTTTAATTTCGAGCAATGTTTTGTATTACTAAGTAATTACCACAATATTCACATAAATTGTAAAATTTTAATGTTTCTCTACACAGATAGTGGCTTTTTGAGTATTTATGCAATTTAAATAACAGAATTATATTGCCGACATAGATCACATAATGACATCTATGGAATAACTGACAAAGAACAGCAGAGAATAACACTCAGTGACAGACATCCTGCCAAGCCGACAGCTCGAGGCCAACTGAGAATCAGTGAAGCACAACATTAATTATATAGTGGTAAAAGACAACACAGTCTCAGACTAATGAAGAGTGCCAACCCTACCATGTTAAAAATAACAAATAAATGCACGGTCAATTCAAACACCATTTATGCCGAGTGTAATTACCCCCTTAATGTAGCAATAACAAATGACTGTACAATAATAATAATAAGGTTCTGAACATGATTAATTAATTATCATTATTATTATTATTTATCATGACACCAACTATACAACACAAGACATTACTGTCCTGTGTGTGTGCGTAAATAATAATAATAACAAATGTTTGCTAATGTTAAACAGTGATTTTGATATACAGTAATATTATTATAAATAGAAAAAATATACCACTGACATTTTTCATTAATTTTATTTTAGCACAATGAAATAATATTAAATATTTCAAAGTGATGTTCAATAATTTATTTAATTATGGGGTTAGTATATATTTTACTTTTGGTACATACATTGGAGCACCTTGATTCCTACAAACTATGTCAGCAAAACAAACACCACCACATTGACAACAATAATGGTGGTGGCTTGTTACTTGTAATATATAGTATGGAGGAATCAGTTGCTCCAGATTTACCACCATATTAAAATACAATAATGTAAATATGGAGACATTGCACCTTTTGGTACATTGGAGTGCTTTTATTCCTTCAAAGTATGCCAGGAAACAGAGCTAGATTAACAAAAATATTAAGTGACCTGTTGCTTGGAATATTTTAGAGAATTCAGCTGCTCCAATAACACAACCTGCCAGCAAAAATAATGGGCTGACCAGATAATAATAATCTATAAAATAACACAAGAAAATTTTCAAAAGCAAAAACAACTCATATTGAATTTTTTTTTTTTTATGCATATTTTTCCTGACATATATATATAGTGTTATTCCTTGTTTTCCACTGTTATGTGTGTTTGTAATGAATGTGTGTACAATACAGTAAACCCTCATTATCCACTCCTTGAGTTTATGGGTGTGTAATGTACAAAGAATGTTTACTGTACCCACATTCATTACAAACATGTGTGCAATAATACACACAACACCAGGAGTGGAAAATAAGGCATTACTGTAAATTCAAAATTATTAAAGAAAACCAACATTTTTTATCACAATATCATTTGTAAATAGATTAATAACAAAATTTCAATGCAGATTTCTTCTTTTAATTCAAATTTTATTCTCGTGACAGAGAGAGAGATTGTGTGTGAATCAGTGATCGTGTGTGTGTTACAATATTATTGAAAACATAATTTAATTGTATATTGTGACTCACAGAATTACTAATGGACAATATAATAATAATATTTATAATAATAATAGACTCCTTGATTGTAGTTGTAGTTATTGAACGTGTGTCTGTCTGTGTGTCTCGGCTTCAGTATCCACTCTGCCTGAAAAATACAATTAATACAGTACAATACTGTATACACATACTGTACACACAAATACAAATAAATAAACAATTAAATATAAAAACACAAGTATTCAAGTAGGTCTATCTATAGCTCTGACGACTCGTTCCCTCCGGGAACTCCCTCCCAAGGGGGTGGCCATGGCAGAAGTGCCTCTAGTTCTCCCGGTTCCAACACTCCCTCCTTACTTGGTCAAGCCATACTCTGCACCTCTTGTTTCTCTCCTTTACATACTCTTCCACTCTGTTCTGCCATCTACCCGGCGGTCTGCCACTCACACCAGGTGCCACAACTTCACTTCCATACACCTTTACAAATTCCTCGCCTTGCATTCTCTCTACATGTCCAAATCACCTCAATGTATTACGCTTCACTCTCTCAACCACTCCACACTCAATACTAATTGTCTTCTCACTCATACCACATCTCTCATTACTTTCTCCATCCCACCTAGTAACTTTACATGCTCCTCTCAAGTAACTCATTTCCACTGCGCCTATTCTATATTGATGAGCCCTACTCCATGTCCATGTCTCTGACGCATAGCCTATGTCAGTGTTGGCAGGAAATACTATTTTGTAGTCCCCTTTTCACTTCCATACTCACACTTCTACCCTTCATAATCCTCCCCAGTGAACCTATGACCTGTCTACCCTTCACTGCTCTCTCCCTAATTTCTCCTTCCATACTTCCATGTTTACACAGAACTGTACCCAGATACTTAAACTCCTTCACTTCCTCCATCCTCTCACCCCTCAGAGTTCGTCCCAGTATCTACTCCCACTCTGTAAGGTGTAGCAAAATCAATCATTTCAGTTTCTGCTCTCTGAAATACCATCACTTTACTTTTACCAACATTCACCTTCAGTTTCCTTCGTTTACACACAGACTGAAATTCGTCTACCACTCTCTGTAACTCCCTTTCACTCTCAGCCATCAACACAGTGTCATCCGCAAATAAACTTGCCACCCAGGACCAATTTGCTTCACTCAGCTTCAACTTCACCCCCAGGCCATTCACTTTGGCTTTCATCTCTCTCATACAACCATCCATATATATATATATATATATATATATTGAACAGCCATGGTGACAGAACACACCCCTGTCTCAGCCCTACACTAATATTAAAACTCTCACTTAGATCACCCTCTACCCGTACACATGCTTTTGCACCTGCATAGAAGGCCTCAATGCCTTTCAGCAAAGACCCCCCCCAACACCACAAATTCTCAACACCTCTGTCATAGCTCTCCTATCAACCCTATCGTATGCCTTTTCCAAGTAGGTATGTCAACCAATTACAGTCTATGGTAATGCCTTGTTTTGCACTCTTGTTGGTGTTATGTGGGTGTGTGTATTGCACTGTTTGTAATGAATGTGTGTACAGTAAACCCTCTTTGTACCTTTCACACCCATAAACCCCACCCATACAGTGGATAATGAGGGTTTACTGTACACATACAGTACACACATACTTTACAGTGGAAAATAAGGCATTATTGTACTCCATTTGATTAAGGGACATACATACTGTACTGCACTCACATTATCTCTCACACAAACACAAAATGCCTCCCCACATATACACATTCTCTTACACCCCCCCCCAAAAAAAAAAAAAAAATCTCACACAATGCCTACTATAGTCAACCACTAGGAAACTGGCGGTTTAGGTGGGGCCGAATCGGGGATTTCCCCCCAAGCAGTGCTGCCACATTTGGCTTTCCAACCCACATCACTCTATCAAAAATCACACCAAAATGGCAACGTTCTCGTACAGTGGTGCACTGATTCTATAAATATAGTCTTTAAATGGTGAGAGCGAGGTCAGAAAATTAATGAGGTCAGTCAGGTCACTTCTCCTTTAGACTCCACAATGGAAGGAAGAACACGTACCCCTGCCCACCACCCACACTGGCTCCATAGTCGTGAGAAGGAAATCATTTTCTACGTAAATTCGTACTTTGTAGAAGAAAATGTTCACCACGTACAAAATCCTATCAAGTCTTCCTTCTACACACACACACACACAAGTCATAGCCCTTCACTACTTACACCTGCCATTAATCCTTACCTCAACGGAGTCCTGACCTCACCCTACCAGGCGCCCTCCCTCCCCTCCCCCAACACACACACACAAGGGAGGCAAAAGGAAGGGGTATGTACAAATTATGAATAAATGTACAAATAGTAAACAGACGTAAAAATAATAATAAAAAAATGGATAATAATTCAGAAGCACATTACTATGCACTGGGACAGACAGACACATAAAATACAGATGAAGAAAGAGTAGGCTAAGGGGGGGAGGGAGGAGATTCAGGTGAAGGACTGCTAATCTACTGCCCTGTGGGCCCTGGGTAATCCCATTCTGACAGACCAGATGTGGCACCGCTGCTTGGGGCGGCTGCCCCACCTTCAGCCGCCAGTTTCCTTGTGGTTGACTATAGTACAAAATGCACAAAATTACTACTACAACTATGGTCTCTTCTACTACTACTGTGTACTTCTGCAATTACTACTACTGTGCTCTTCTGCAATTACTACTATTAATATTGTCAATACTACTATTACTGCTACTGTGCTCTTCTGCCATTTGCTACTGATAGATAAATAGAGAGAAAGACAGAAAATGTTAACTTACTTCTTCAAAGAGGATGCAGAGTATAATCTTGAATATCTTCTCTCTTAATTAAAGCAGTGCGGGCTAGTTTTGTAACTATCGGCTATTATTAGCACTAGCAGCTCTATTTTTATTATTTTGCTTTTCCAAATCATGCTAGTATTGTACATGGATTAAAAAACTTTTTTTCTATTAAAGGTCAACTGGGTATGTTAATTCACTCAAATCTTCAAACAATAATAAAAAAAAAAAAAAAAAAAAAAAAAAAACGAAAGCAGTGGGTTTTTTTTCTAAATTAATTCAATACATTATTCAAAACAATTTCAAGAAACCCAAACAGTTTTTTTTATAAGTCACTCACTTCAGATTTTCAAACAATATATATTTTTTTTCTATATTATTCACTTCAGATTTTCAAATAATTAAAAAAACTAAAGCAGTGTTACTTTTTCTTTGTAAATAATTTCACTCCAATATTAAAAAAATCAACTTTTCTTTCTAAATTAATTCCAGCTGATATTCAAAGCAATTAATTTCATTGGTTTAGTTTTTTCTTTTGGTAAAACCCAAATAAACGTATACATTTCACTTGTTGAGTAACCATTATATGCAAAATATATTGATCTCAAAATGTGATATTATTACTATTAATATTATCATCATAACTTGCATTTCATAAAACTAAAAATAAAGCTACCAGGGACTTTAGTTTTTTTTTTTTTCATTCATGTCCAGAACACTTTTAATTAATGAAGGAATATCACAGTTTTAATTAATAAGAACTTTGTCTTTCTTTATAACTGTATATGCTGTACATTATATGCAATGGGTTGTATTATATACTGTATATAAAGACATTTTCTGGTACATTTTTTGTAACAGTTTTAGGGCTTGACGTACTAGCCTATACAGTACTGGAGTTATCTCACATTATCTCACTTTATTTCACACTATATGCAATGGGTTATAATATACAAAGACATTTTCTGGTGAGTGCAAATTCACTCCGATATTTTTCCAGCATAATAGTCTTAGGGCTTGATCTATTATAGTCTATATTGGAGGTATCTCCCATTATATCCAATGGTCATTCTATACCGGTATATAAAGCGATTTTCTAGTAGTGTGTGTAAAATAAACACATATACGATTTTCCAACGAACATCAATTAATAACAGCTTAGAGCTATCTCACAATATCTCACATTATATGCATGGGTATATAATTACAATGTTTTCTGGTGTGTGCAAAATCTCACCAACTCTATATCACATTATATGCATGGGTATATAATTATGTTTTTTTTTTTTCTGGTATGTGCAACAAAATCTCACCATATCTCACCAACTCTCACCTTATCTCATCAAATCTCATATTTTCTCACAAAATCTCACCAACTCTCATATTATCTCGCCAAATTTCACCTTATCTCAGCAAATCCCACAATTCCTCACCAAATTTCACATTATCTCGCCAAATCTCACCTTATCTCACCAAATCTCACAAATGGCTTGTTTTAGTATTATTACTAGAGGTGGTCATAATAGCTTTACATGCTTCTAGGTACTGCTTGTATAGAGGGAGTACTGATGGATGTCTGGGAGTCTGTAAGGGCGGCATTGTTGTTGTGGTGTTGTTATCACTCCCGCTCGTGGTCAGGACACCCAACAGTATCTGTGTTCTGGTCTGACTCCTCTTCTCATCCTCGGGAATCTCTTTCTCCAGTAGTTTACACCAGTTATTACGCACTACCTCCGCTATATGGTCTTCCTCTACCATTTGTGCTAGCGCTGGTACCACCAGGGAGTTCACGTTACCAGGAATCTCTTGCAGCTGTTGGTCGTCTCCGTTCCAGAACCGTTGTATGAGTCTATCATTGAGTGCCAACAAACAGCGCTGTCTACATTTCCACAGTACCTGTTTATTGAGTGTCTTTCTGTTGCCATGGGGAGGTTCCTCATTGAGTTGCCGGTGAGCACGACAAGCGCGAAGTAGGTGTGGCATGGCCCTCTCCAAGTTGCCCCTCTCATAAAATTTGTGACCAAGTACCAGCTGCCAGGCACACTCCAACAAAGTGCGGTAATGACGCAGCCAACCCTGGTATTCCTCTTGCTGTTGTTGTTGTTGTATCATTTGTTGTAAGTACTGACCAGCTTCCAGTGCTAGTTTCTTCATAGTGTGGGTGTGTTCATTATTGATGTTGTTGTTGTTTTGGGTCACCTGTAACACCACCTCACATCCATACCATCTCAGCAATGGTTCCGCATTCTGCTGTTTGTTCCGGATTAAATAAACCCCGAAGTCCAGTATGGATGGCTCACTGTAGGGGTTATTCTCAGTCTCTGCAAAGCTCCTCAAGCGACAGAACTCATTGCAAAGTACTGCATTCAATAGACTACTACCACTTCCCTCGTGTGGATCATTTACTGAATTATAATCCATTATGTTGGATGCAGAGAGTGCATCTTTGATGGTCTGAGACAACATCGTCTCCGCTTCAGTGAAAAAGAATCCATTCTCGTCTGTCTCTGGGATGCATATAATGTCTGGGGGGGAGTTGGAGTTTGTTGCTGTTGTTGTGGGTGTGGTTACTGGGACCATTTGTTGTTGTTGGGAAGCTGCTGCTGTTGTTTCTCTGGTATCCTTGCCATGCTCAGTGGAGGCGTTGTTCTCTTGTTGTTGTTGTTTGGCGTCCCATTCCTGCAGTTCTCGTAAGAAATCTAGGTTGTCTGCCTTAACGTAATCCTGCAGATCGATGGGCAGGCCGGCCATATTCTTGTCGGAGTCAGAGAAAAGGTCATGGCGAGCAGCCTCATCAATGTAGAAGAGACAGTAAGCACTGGCGTTGTTCTGTCCACCCACACTATCTAGTAGTAACTCCTCCCAGTTGGATTCAACCACCTGTATGTATAAACAACAGTGATTAATACACACCAGCATGTATGTATAAATGGTGATTAACACACACAATATCCGAGTGGTGGGTAGTAAAAATGGGCTGGAATTATGCCAACCATACAGATACTGGATAGCCTACATACATATATTTTTACATACAACTCTTCTTTCAATATCTAGATTTATTTTAGCACTGTAGTTTAGTTACTAGTCTCTCACTTAAGTCCTGTATATTGAATATTGTGGTCATAACCTAACCTAACCAAATCAATTCTAACCTTGCATATCCTAGCCAAACCTAACCTGTGAGAGAGAGAGAAAGAGAGAGACAGTGTGTGAGTGTGTGTGTGTAATCATACCTGTATGTCGTTGAACTTTGTCCATGTGTTGCGTAGAGTATCAAAGGTGTATACCCAGTAGTGACCGCCCGATGCCTGTCCCTCATGTACGACTACTGCATGGAGTCGGTAGGGTACGCGTTTAAGACGTGGCTCATCGTAGACCCGGTGCAGCTCGTCCTCCAGCTCCCCAATGCGTCGGTTCAGCTCCAGGACCTGTGCATTGACATCCTGCAGCCACCGATTCAGACATGACTCCAGTACGCACAGTTCCTTGGTCGAGATTGTCCGGGGTATTGGAGGCAGAATACGCATTCGCTTTGAGGGTGATCGTATCTCTTTGTGTTGCTGTTGATGGTGGTGGCGGGGTTCCTCTTCTTCTTCAGGTGATGAATCGTTTTCTCTTTCAACGGTACACACGAGGCTGCTACTATTATTATCCTCTGTCAACAATACTTCCTCCTTTATCGGAACATCATCGTTATTTTGGGTCAACAATGAATCTTCTTTCGACGATGATGTTATTTTTTTATAATTTTCTGCAGTACCTGAGTCTTCTTTTAGTGGTTTCCTTAGCGAGTCATCAGTCATTTCCACGTCATTCATCTCACACCCTTCCACTCCATCCACCTCCATCATTGATGAAGGCGATGACACAAACCCACCAGTTTCTTCTTCTGTTTCCTGGCCCTGTTGTTTCCATATATTCCTGTTTCCAGCCTCTGTTTCCTTTCTGTGTCCAGTCTGAGCAAAGTCAAGAGTGTATTTTAAGATATCACCAATGGGATATTTGGCCTGGCCTGTGCCGTACTTCTGGTATTTGTCTAGCGTTTTGGTGAGACTGTTCAACTCACTCTTTAGCTTGGCAACCTTAATATGTTTTTCCTTGACCATCTTCTTATTCTCCTCCATATAGCGATCCATGTACAGGTATTCAGGGAACTCAAATTTATTGTGGACTTTCTCGGCCCTCTTTTTCTCGTGGGAATATTCATAGCGTGAGAGGGAGAATATGAGCACCGGAGGCAGAATCTTAAACCAGGTCTCCTGTCTCACCACCGGGGGGGTACTGTCGTCACCTGGCATGCTGCTAGGTGGTGGTGGTGTGTGTGTGGCCATGGATGCCAGTATGCTGTCGTGTATGTCCACATAATTGGTTACATGTAGTGGATACTGTCCGAATGTCTCCTCTTTGGCTTCCTGATGCTGCTTTGTTTCGTCGTCATCACAGCAACAACACGAGGCTTCCTTTCTGGTTCTCAGCTTTGTTTCCTCTTGGTCATCACAGCAGGGTTCCTTCCTGGTTTCCTGCTGCTTTGTTTCATTATCACAGCAACAAGAGGTTACCTTTCTGGATTCCTGCTTTGCTTCATCATTGCAGCAACAGCAAGAGGCAGTGGCTTCCTTCCTTGACTGACCGTAGAAGAGTTTCACCATTGGGTTGTCAAAGTTGGCATTGTTTTCACCCCCCTTGGAGTGTCGACACTCAGAGGAGCTTTTCTCCTCCTTGTCTTTTCTACGTAGCAAGACTTGATATTCCTCCTCCAGTCTCTCCAGAAGTTTGTGTGTGAACTCACATACGTCCTGTTGTGCGTTCCTTCTCATCATTTCTCGTCCCTGGAATATATTCACCGCTGCAGAGGGATCAACATACTTCCTCTCTGATCCCAGCATCAGTGCAAATAGTTTTCTCAAGGCTGGGGCAAAGAGACCATCATTCTGGGATTTCCGATGGTCTTCCGATGATAATAACACTAATGACTCCTCCTCTTCTTGTGGTGGATAGTTTACAATGAGTTTACGGAACCATGGTATGTGGAAGAGAGGCTGTACAATGACATTGAACCAACACGAGTTGCCAATGTTCTTTAGTCCTACCGGTATGCCCAATTGCCTCTTGCGTTCCCGTGGGTTGAGTGGTTCGTCGCCTGGGGTTGCCTGAGGTCGCCGAGAGTCCTTCAGACTGGCTTCCAGGGCCCGGGACACCTCCTGGTCCTCGGCAGACACACCCTGTATTGTTGTTGTTGTTGTTGTCGTACTCTGATCTTGGAGACTGAGGGCGATGGCTTTCTGTAAGTCATCGTTTTCATCACAGGACAAATCAATGGTTGGAATATCCTTATTGTTTGTTTCCTGTTGTTGTTGTTGAGGGGGTTGGCCAGCCCCCGCTGCCCCCGCTGCAGTAGGCTTGGGGGGTGGGGGTGGGTCTGAACCCAGTGTAACTGAGGGGGGCATAGTGGTGGCGGCCTCCAGAGGGGGTAGGGTGGAGGGGAGGGGGGGCACCACAACCACAACAATGTCGCTCTCAGACGATACCGTGTCTCGCGCAACACCACACATTGATTGGATGACATACACACACTTGTTCACTCACTCACACCCTCACTCACTCAACACCACACATTGATTGAAAGACACACACTCACTCCCCTTTGCTAAACACAACAACTGCAACAAAGCTTATGAACACTGCTGCATTGATTAACTTAAAATGCTTGATAGTTAATGTACGAAATTAGGCATTTTTCAACACTCCTGCATTAGCTAATCTTTCATTTAAGATAAACTTCTGTCACGTCAGTTATTATCGATATATGAAGACAAATCATTAATTTCATCCATCAATCTTCCGTTGAAAATTTTGGTCACATCAATAATTGTACAAAGTCATTATTTTTCAACATTTTTCCATAAAAACTTTCAGCACTGCATTGATGAATCTTTTTTATCATATCAACTATTGTATAAATGCATCATTAAATCTATCCAACATTTTTCTGCATATAGTTTCTGCACTGGATTGATTTACCTTTTTTGTTATATTAATTATCATAGGTAGTTATTTTAAATATCCAACATTTTTCTACAAAACTTTCAGAACTGCATTGATGAATCTTTTTTGTCACATCAACTATTGTACAAAGCCATCAGAAATTTTATCCAACATTTTTTTCTGTAAGGTCCAAACATAGATTCATATATACATATATCCAGTATCATAACGATACAGTACTTGTTCTTATTGCGATTTTCACTCACTACTACGGTACTGTTACTTCACATTTTGTTTTCTGACACTTAAAAAATTAGGTGTGTGTTTTCCTTAATTATATTCAGTGTTGGTATAAAAGAGATCTCAAATTTTCCAATAAATTTTCCAATATCCATTTTCCTGAGTGTTTTCTCCTTAAATACTACCATTCAATCCTGGAATAAAAAAAGATAATATTAAAAATTATTAAGATAAACAGTATACATATATGCCAGCATATATCCATTGTAATGCTATACAGTAATGCCTTGTTTTTCAATGTTGTTGTTGGAGAGGAGGTATTGCACCGACCATGTATTTTGACCCCCCGCCCCACGAGGCTGGATCGAGACGTAAAACAAGTAAACGGCACATTAAATAGTTGACATTTACATATTTTTCAGTTCGTCTGACTTTACCCGACCTGACCTAACCTAATCTGGACCAGGGCAAACTACCAGGACCAACACTTGGGGAAACATAGGGGGGGCGGGGGCAGAGGGGGGAAGTCATACATATTCAAAATGCAGCGTATTCGTCAACTTCGTCCCGTTTGTTTCCCGACATATTTTAGAGGAATCAAGGCACTCCAAAGTACCAAACCTATATTATTATCATTATCTATATCCACTTCATGTATAGTACGGTATATTATAATAATTTGGCCATTTGTATCCCCCCTCCCCCATCTTTCTCTAAATGGAGCGGGGCACAGAATATCTAACAACAAGTAACATACATACACACACACACACACATATACATACTCACGCACATAGGCTATACATACTAACACAGACATATATATCCCCTCAAAATGTGCCTATATATAACACCAACGAGATTAAAATATATAAATACAGACGATCAAGAAATGTCCTCGTCTCTCATAATTTCCTTTTTATACACACATAATAACTTAATACACACATACACCTTCCTAGCACCTATAACCACTGTAAATGTCCCTAAATATAACACCAACGAGGTTAAAATATATAAATACAGACGATCAGTAAATGTCGTCTTAATTTCCTTTTTATACACACATAATAACTTAACACCTCATTCTATACACACACATATATACACATACACACACACACACACCTTCCTTGCAAATATAACCACTATAAATGTCCCTAAATATAACACCAACGAGGTTAAAATATATAAATACAGACGATCGGTAAATGTCCCCGTTTCTCACCCTCTCTTATTACCGGTTATTTTACCATTAACAGAGCCGTTTGTAGGTCAATGCACACCATATTACACTGTTGGTAATCTTTCTCCACCCACTGTTTACTCCTCAAGCCCTCAGCACTGGTTTAAAATGACATACAAACAGGTAAAGAGTCGATATTCAGACGTTCGCATGACTCCTAAAAGGGAAGGAATACCTCACAGTGTTGCCAGCCTGCCAGGTCTGGTCTGATGGACGAAATTTCCCCAACTTTAACATCAGAATTTCCCTTTTTACCTCAACTTCAACATCAGAATTTCCCTTTTTCACTTCGATTTCAACATCAGGTGAATTTCCCGGTAAATTTTCCGAGTTACACATGTGTGGGATTTTCAGAAAAAACATAGTTTTTCATGTGAATCATTCGATTTTATCATCCATGTATTGTGCAAATATCCTGTTTTGGCCATACCCCATCACCCAGCTTTTGGCAAAAGTTGGCTCGGGGTTTTCAATTTTTGGCGAGCACAAATAGTATTACAGTAGTTTGTTTAGTAGTTGACATAGACAAAGACACATATCTACACCCTACAAGTATACGATCCACTAGAGGCAGCCACAACTTAAAATACCATATATATACATACTAGACAAGCACTGATATATTTAGGCACTCATTCTTTCCCCGCAGCATCCAAGAGTGGAATAATTTCCCATCTCACGTAGTTAATAGCCCCACTCTTGACACGTTTAGAAATAGGATCACCAATCATTACCTCCCTAATCCTAATTCTCAACCCGCAGTCCCTGACTCAATCCATGTGCACCCTTATCCTAACCCCCTTCCTAATCCTCCCCTGGATCCTTAAATCCCCCGCACAACCCAAGGATGAGAGACTGTCTCTCATCCTTGGCACAACCCCCGCATATTATGTTGCCCAAGGCCGCTTGATGCGGCTCAAGCGGCCTTGATGTTGCCCATGAGCGGCCCTCTGCGGGACCCACAACTTGAACTTGAACTTGAACACAGTTAAAATTAGATATCTCGCACATGTATAATTCGAAAATAATTCCAATTTCCTTTTTTACATCAACTTCAACATCAGAATTTCCCTTTTTACCTCACCTTTAACAGAAGTTCCCTTTTTAATATTTCCCGACTGGCTCCATATATAATTTAATTAAAAGGGGATAAGACTATTATAACTACATTTTAATAACTTTTTTGTATCTATAACTACTCTAACTTTATTACTGGAGGCATTTAGGGGAGATTTTTTTCTTGTTGGTAAACTGAAGGGCTACTAAGTACTGATTCCTTCAACCTATATGCCCTCAATTTTAATGGTACTAATAGGAGATCTGTTTCGTGGCATAGCATGGAGGAATCGGTAGCCCTCCAGAGTTCACCGACAAGAAAATCTCATCTTGATTATTATATTGCCGCCGATTAGAGAGAGAGAGAGAGAGAGAGAGAGAGAGAGAGACTATACGGTGAAGGAAATTTCCCTAGATTTGACGTATTATTATATAGTTGTAGCTCCTTTTCTCTAAGACGAGGTAATTATTCTATACTTGGCAATACTGTTGTTAGAGCGGCTGAAACTCGCCATGCGCACATAACCAATATATCCACACAAGTTATAAATAATAATGCGTATAAATATATAAATATAAATAATGACATAAATAATAGCATAAATAATAACAACAAAAATGTAAAATAGCATGGATAATATACATAACAGAAAAAAGGACATTTATTATTGCCATATAAATATAACACACACACACACACACACACACACAGTAGGAAATGCAAACTAGATATACCCGAGAGGAACAGCTGATAAATATTAATAAGATTAACACTTAATCCAGCCTTGGTTCAGGATTTAATAATTTGGTATGTTAAAAAAGTTGTTTGTTTTGTAACAACAAGGGTAGTTGCGTTACTATTAGAGTGAACAGACTCGATTATACACGGTAACAATTTATTGGTAAGTACTGGGTTGTGTAGTAGCAATTAAGCACCTTGTATCTATAATTATTGAAGGCCTTAATTCCTGTAAAGAAACATAATTATACGTACATACATACCCTAAGCAACTTCTCAGATGATGAATTAGTTAAATGTTTTTGAAGCTAATTAAAGGGAGTGAAATGTGCAATATGGCATTACTACTGTAGTACTGTTAATTCTCTCTCTCTCTCTCTCTCTCTCTCTTTTATACCCAGTTCCAAACCACTCTCTCTCTCTCTCTCTCTCTCTCTCTCATCCTAATTCCTCTACTCTCTCCATTTGTCTCTCTATCCTTTCCATTTTCATTCGTGTGTGTTATTTGTTTCAGTTACTCATTTAAGAGTATAGATCGTTTTGGCTTATATTATCAGTACAATATGTTTCTTCCTCTTTATACTAATAATTAACATAGGATTGAGGTGTTTCAGAGGAAGAATATTATATTATCTTTGGAATACGTAGTAGCACCATCATAGGCATTTAATTAAGTACCCCAGTGGCCCTTCATAACAATAATTATATGAAAATTCAGGGTTTTTTTCTTAAGTTCTTTATTTATCTTTAGAACGTAGCCGCTAAAGGCGCGCCATAATAAAGTAATTTGATACATGGTGGGAAATTAATAGGAGTAAATATATGTATACAGCTGTAGTAATATAATGAAAGAGAACACAAACATCATTGATAATAATATGAAATAATAATAATAATAATAAACATACTGTACAGCGGGCGGGAAAAATTATTATTTCTTTGAATTCTTTATTATAGTTAACGCATATTATTTCTACACTAGTTTTCTCTAGTTCGAGTGGGTTCGTATGGTAGACTCGCGTGATATTATTAAAGCAATTCTTTAATCACAGAGGGTTCCCTATTTCCACGAGTTTAACTGATGTTGAAATTTTTTGCTACCAAATGATCTTAAATATTAAAGTATATCTGAGGCATAATAATATTTTTTCAGAGAGCAGAAGGTTTTCATATGAGTCACACTGTAGTCAAGATGCTCTTTCAGGGTTATGTTTGGTTATATAGGACACTTCTGGTCCCGGATTCACTAACGCACTAAGGGAGCATTAAAGCGTTAAGACTCCCTTAGAGGGCGAGGGTGCGATTCACTAAATGTCCGACAAAGGAAGACAAACGTTGTTGCTCTTGATCAGCAGGAACGTGCATTGAGAAGGGAAAGGGTCTTTAGAGATCCTCTTGACCCACTCCATGTTGATAATAATCACCTAATACGGTATTATGGTTTACCTAAAGAGACCCATACACACACAGGTTGGCCTGTGCGGCGGCCTGAAAGGGCTGCTGCTGCTGAACAAGCTCCTGTTTAGGCGGCCTCAACAGTCACCGCCAGATCTGACACCGACAGATTATTATTTTGGGAACTGCTGCGTATAGGCTACGTATGAATGACTTCACAGAGTCATACTCTGCCATTAATTCCATGGAAACGCACGTTTCAAATGGTGCGTTCACAAACGCCTCGTGTGAACATGTCCACATCAAAACAACATCCAGTACAGGATATCATACACAAATACTATTATCTCCTACACCCTGCCCATCTCAAACCAGTCTCCAGAATATATCCATACCCAAATCACTCACCAATCCATCAAAAACTTAAGTACAATACTCAGCTGCATGCACGACCCCTGACATCCACCCATCTGAATCCTTCCTTCCCCGTGAGGACAGAGTCCATCTGGCCAGGCTGCGGAATGTGGCCACCATCAGGCCCTTCTGACATATCAAAAGAAGCTAGGATGGAGCCATTGCAGATACCTGTTCGGGATGTAACACAGCAACCCATTCTATTAAACACATTATGGAAGACTGCAACGCACACAACGACACTCGCCAACAACACAACATACACTCTCTAATGGCATTGTGGGAAAGTTCCGGTTCAGGCCATGGCCTTCCTCAGGAGCTCGGGGGCTGCTCGGTCAGACAGCTTGAGGAACTTCAACAATAATAACAACTGTTGTCCTTCCTTCATTGTTTAAATTAAACAGGAAATCAAAATATACCTTACTATTTCTTTTTATCTATGTTTAACCATCCAAGTATCTACATCTTGTATCTTCATTTTCCTTCATCTCTTTCTGGTTTCCAAGTGAGACTTGAATGAGATGTGTGTGTAGTGTGTGTGTGTGTGGTATGGTTTAGTATGGTGTATAGTGTGTTGGTATGGTGTAGTATAATATAGTATGGTGAGGGTCATAAACAACAACATTTCGTGGTGCTGATGATAGTGTGTGTGTGTGTGTGTGTGTCAAAGTAGAGTAAGAATGTGTGTGTGTGTGTGTGTGTGTGTGTGTTGTGTGTGTGTGAATGTGTGTGTGTATGAGAGAGAGAGAGAGAGAGAGAGAGAGAGAGAGAGACGAGAGAGAGAGAGAGAGAGAGAGAGTAGAGAATGATGTGTGTGTGTGTGTGTGTAGAGAAGGAAGGTGCCTCTGTGAGAGAGAGAGAGAGAGAGAGAGAGAGAGAGAGAGAGAGAGTAGAGAAGGAAGCTGTGTGTGTGTGTGTGTGTTCCCCTGAGTGTAATCTTCGGTATGAAAAATGAATTGCTCTGCATGGGCTGCCTTACCTCCCACTCTCCCCCCCCCTCCCCATCACTCTCCCTCCCACCCCCGCTATCACCCCCACACCCCTCTCCCCCTCTTCC
>JAWQEG010003872.1:12500-38541 GCA_033782935.1 Petrolisthes cinctipes | reverse complement strand
CCCCTTAATTAATTATTGAAAATTACATGAGATATAGTAGACGTGTAATTATCTTTTTTTTTTTTTTTTTTTTTTTTTTTTTTTTGTATGCAGGTGAGGGAGGATCAGAATGCTTTAGTGCCTACGAAAGAATTGATACTCCCTGGTGTTAAAAAGAAAGCAAAATTTACAGCAACGATACGAGTCACCCTCCCCATGTGAATTAAGGTGTGGAGTAAAAATATAGTCGTAAATCCTACTTGTGTCAGTGAGGAACAGGATTTAATTACATGGTAGGCCGTAAAAACAGTTCATTGCCGCCGGAGGATACTGAAGTGAAACCTGAATCAAAATCAAGAATATAGCAAAGAAAAAATGAACCAGAGTAATGAACTCGTAACTTAGAAGACAAAGGGGCATGGACTTGATATATATATATATATAAATAAATAAATGAATACCGGTATATAAATCAATTATATATATCTGTATAATTATAAAAATATCTCGTGTGTAACTTTTATGAACTGAAGAGGTTTTGACGTGATGTAAATGAACACGTGCGAGAGGAGTCATGGGTGGAAATAGTAGGGCTGGAATGAACACAGGTGACAGGAGAAGCCATCAAGAGGGAAACGTCAAGGGATTGGTAAAAAAAAGGGTCGGTGAGAAGGAGTGACAGGAGAAGCCATCAAGTAGGAGGCGTCAGGGGATTGGTAAAAAAAAAGGGTCGGTGAAAAGGAGTGACAGACGGGGCGACAGACAGACAGAGAGATGAGAGAAAGGTGACAACATGGCCATCGAGTGGTGAAGGAATATTGGTAGGGGGATGAGAACAGGTACCGTACTCAGAACACTGGTAGGAGGTGTTAAAATTGACGAGGTGTTAAAAGGGTGAGAAAAAAAAAAAGGTGGTTGGTTACACACGTTGGCGACACCTGGAGAAGTAGGAAAACCGAGGAAGGAGAGGTTAAGGGCGTAGATAGTACAGTGTTGGTGAATATGGAGCAACTGATTCCTCCAAACTACTCCAAGCAACAGGACATCACTATTTTTCTGCATCTGGTTCTGTTTCCTGGCATATTTTGGAGGAATCACGACACTCCAATGTACCAAAAGTATACTGTCCCCTTAAGGAATGTGAAAGGGGGGGGGGGACATAGGGAAAGGGGGCTGCATGGCTGTACGATATGAAAGTAAAAAGATATGATAATATTTCTGTGTGGGAGGAGAGAATGGAATAAAGTTAGTTAAGGGGAGAATATACTTTTGGTATACTGGAGTGCTTTGAGGCCTCCAAAGTATGCCAGGAAACAGGACCAAATTAGCACAAATAATGGTGGCCTGTTGTTTCGAGTAGTTTGGAGGAATCATTATCTCCAAAAATGCCAACAATATATCCTCCTCTTAAATGTATATCTCAAAGGAAGGTAATGTCAAGTTGGGAGGGTGGAGAGAGAGGGTCGAGATGGCATGCATAGTATTACAAGTGTACATACATACAGTCTCATGGGTAGAGGTACAGTCGGCAAAAAAAGTATTGGAATCACCCTTACATTGAAATTAACTATAACCAGCAATAGGGGAGTGCCAATACTTTTTTTTTTTTTTTTTTTTTTTTTTTTTTTTTTTTGCCGACTGTACATACATGGTGAAGCAGTATGGGATCGAGGAGGGTCTGTGAGATGAATTCACAGTGTAAAATGTTAGGAAATGGGTCAGATGAAGTTAGTTAATTAAAGCAGCCAGTTGCTTGACCTATAGTTTGTAGTTAGGAGGAATCTTTATCTCCGAATTTGTCAACACTGTATTACTCATCCCGTTAATTAAGGAGGTAATATACTTTTGTTACATTGGAGTGTCTTGATTCATCCAAGTCATGCCAAGAAACAGGACCAGATAAACAAAAATAATACTGTAATGGTAGCCTGTTGCTTGAAATAGTTTGGAGGAATCAGTTGCTGCTCCGAATATACCTTACACTGAACTTCCCCCTTAAAAACCCAGTTGGAGTTAGTACAGGTACAAGTCAATTTAGGGGGGGGGAGGGGGGGGGTAGAAATGATGAAGTACCGAGATGTGTAATAAATTTATATAGTTTATCGTGAATTGAATTACACTTACAAAAAAAAAAAAAAAAAAAAAAGATATTCAATGAGGAAACCGGTACATATTCGCCAGGAAGAAAAAATATTTAATGAAGCATAGGTATAGCTGTGTGTGTGTGTGTGTGTGTGTGTGTGTGTGTGTGTGTGTGTGTGTGTGTGTGTGTGTGTGTGTGTATGTGTGTGTGTGTGTCTGTTTGTGTGTGTGTGTGTGTGTGTGTGTGTATGTGTGTGTGTGTGTGTCTGTTTGTGTGTGTGTGTGTGTGTGTGTGTGTGTGTGTGTGTGTGGTGTGTGTATGTGTGTGTCGCTGTGTGGGTGTGTCTGTTCCTGTGTGCGTGTGTATGTGTGTGGTGTGTGTATGTGTGTGTCTCTGTGTGTTTGTGTGTGTAGGGGGAGGGGGAAGGATAGGGGGGTCGTCCCATCATTACCATCTGATACGACCCTGTGGTGGTAGTGGTGGGGAGAGGAGGAGGAGGAGGAGGTGGTATCGAAATGGGGTGGAAATAGCCTTTGAAAATAGGTACTTGTTATCGTCTGTCTGTGTGTGTGTGTGTGTCTCTAATCAGGCTCTCATCTCCTGACTGGTGGGTGGTGGAGTGAGCATGGTGGTTGGTGCTTTTGGAGGTAAGTAATCCCATGTGGTGGTGGTGGTGGTGGTCGACTTTGGAGGGCTGTCAAATCCTGCAAACCATACCAGAAAACAGACTGCCTGAGTGCTCATATAAGGAGTCTGTGTTGTAGCATGGTTTGGAGGAATCAACTATACCTTCCAATTGACACACAATAATAATGATAAATCTCTTAAGAATACCCGACCTACACAGTTTATTTATTTACTATTATTATTATTGTTATTATTATTATTATTATTATTATTATTATTATTATTATTATTATTATTATTATTATTATTAATAATTGTTATTGTTATTGTTATTGTTATTGTTATTATTATTATTGTTATTGTTATTGTTATTATTATTATTATTATTATTATTATTATTATTATTATTATTATTATTATTATTATTATTATTATTATTATTATTAATTATTATTATTATTATTAACAATAATATAATTATTATTATTATTCTACCTTTGTTTTCCTAGCTCTTGCCATTGATTAACTACAATTCTGGGGTTTTCGTACGTTAATTCTTAAAACATGTTTGTTAGTTTTCAAGTATTGTAGAAAATTTTGCTACTCAAAGATAAATGTGTTACACTGAAGACTGGGGACAAAAAAAAAAAAAAAAAAAAAAAAAAAAACACACACACACACACGTTTTATCACATCACATCCAGTTCTCGTGCATAACCTGCATTACCTTCTGGTTCGCCTCACTTTTCTCTGACTTTCTCTTGAAGTGAATGCAGACTTTTGTATCATAATCATTTTTGAGTGATAATCTGTAATGTGAAAAAGAAGTGGTAGAATGTCTGTCTATTAATTCATAACCTTGATTTATGTATGTATGTATGTATAAATACGTTAATTATTGTGCAGTGTTTTATGTGAGTTAATAATATATACTTGTACCTTATAACTATTAATTCCTCATTATTATATTTATCCATCGAATATGAGAATAAAGTGACAATTGAATTCCCAGTCCCCCATTCTACTAAGCTTTCCAATTACAATGTCTAATTAATATGTCATAAATCACGCAATGAATTATAAGCATTTCGACAAGTGTACACATTTCTGTCCCTTTCACATTTTACCATGAGAACTAATATGATAAAATCTAAACAATGTATTATAAGCATTTCAACAAGTACACGTGTATATTTTTTTTCCCTTTCACATTTCCCCAGGAGAGGCATTTTACCATGAGATCTAATATGATAAAAACTAAACAATGTATTATAAGCATTTCAACAAGTACACACATTTTTTCCCTTTCACATTTCCCGAGGAGAGGCATTTTACCATGAGAACTAATATGATAAAAACTAAACTATGTATTATAAGCATTTCAACAAGTACGGTACACAAATGTTTTCCCCTTTCATATTTCCCCAGGAGAGGCATTTTCCCATGAGATCTAGTAGGATAAAAACTAAACTATGTATCATAAGCATTTCAACAAGTACGGCACACAAATGATTTCCCTTTCATATTTCCCCAGGAGAGGCATTTTACCATGAGATCTATAATATGATAAAAACTAAACAATGTATCATAAGCATTTCAACAAGTACGGTACACAAATGTTTTCCCTTTCATATTTCGCCAGTAGAGACATGCAAGGATTGTGGACACTACATACAACAACTACAGCAATATCGTGTCTGCACCCTCACCCTTTTCCCACTTCTTAATACAAAAACTTGTCTCATTCTCCATCTCTACATCAGAAGCCCCTCCGAGGAAATGATATGGCCAGGGAGTCACTCGGTAGCCCTTCATCACACTTGAGTTTGATTGCTGGCATTTTTGGTTTAGCCCGGGACAGACCCCCAAAATATGTGTGTATGTATACTCTTTTCTCCTCTTCCTCCTCCGCCTCTGCCGCCTCCGCCGCCGCTTTTTGCATTTTGAAACACTGGACTGACTCACTTTGTATACGCATGTGGACTTTTCCTTTGATTAGAGGTTTTGATTCCCTAAGGGCTGATGGAGTGAAAAAAAAAAAAGTATCTGTGAAATTATGTGCTAAATGCTCCAACAAATTCAACAAATTATTTTGAGAAAGTTTGAAATCCAATCAGAGCAACAAGAGTAGAATGGTTTCCTCCAAGAGTCTAAGATAACATCGTACTCGCTCAAATAATAATATATTTTGAGTTTGCATGTAGTCATTACAAAGTTCGCTCATATCGAAAACTTGTGAACCCGTTTCTGTGTGAGTACGGTAGATGAAATATTAAAGAATATGTCATGTTCAATCCAACAGTTTCATTTGCGTCTCAGTTACCCTCACATTTCCATTCCTATCTACCTCTTGAGTCTCTCTTATTTTTCGGGTGACTGTACATCTATGTTCATCTCGAGTCAGCAGTCTAGCCAGGTGCAACTCGGCCGTCAATTGCAGCGGTGATGATAACTGTGGTGTGGAGTAATACCGCAACCAACCGGCTCTGGAAGGCTGGGGATATCACTCTGAATTTACCCCCGGGCGCCAGCATCTCAGATTGTTTAAAGTTACACGGCAGGCCAGAATAACACCTGAGTTACTCGCCTAAAACACAGCTATCCGGAATCCTCCCCGACCACTCCCGCTGGCCTCAAACACAAGTCTCTCACGCTACAGGGACATACGCACGTACTTATATAGTTCTCTTTATCGACTGTGTTTAGGTTTATTTATAATGCTTTCACTGTAATGGTCTTCGGTGTAATGTATATAGAGTATGCCTCTATCCATACCTGACCTGACTATATGTACACACACACTAGCAGAGTCTAAATAGCTCAAAAAAACCTGTCGGGAAATTAAAACATGCAATGAGGATTCCCCGGAGAACGAGAGACTTGGACACCTTGCCTCCCTCCACCCCCTTGAAATCTTGCCGATCATATGGGTGGCCTGCATCAGATAGCGTTATCAATTTCACCCCCGTATGAATTTATAAGCTGCTAAGTGGAGGGTGTATGATGACATGAGCTCGCATCCCGACTCGTAAAACCTGAACGTGGGTGTTGGTGGTGGTGGTGGTGGGGTGAGGGAAACAGGCCAGGCTGAGGGGGGTGGGTGGGGGTACGTAAGTAAGTAAGTAAGTAGGTAAGTAGAGAGGCACGTATGTAAGTAGTGTAAGGGAATAGGCCATGTTGAGGGAGGGTGGGGGTACGTAAGTAAGTAAGTATAGAGGCACGTAAGTAAGTAAGCAAGCACGTAAGTAAATATAGGGCAAGAGAACAGGCCATGCAGAGGGTACGGTAGTGTGGGTACGTAAGTATAAGTAAACAGGCACGAAAGCAAGCACGTAAGCAAGTAAGTAACTCACGGAACCCCTTGACTATAACTCACTCTTTACATGCACGAAAATACGCAACTTTTTTTTTTTTTTTTTTTTTTTTTTGGGGTTAATTAGTATAACCTTGCACGAAACCAGCAACACACACACACACACACACACACACACACACACACACACACACACACACACACACACACACACACCAACTCATTACCAAGGCAGATTTGATATATATTTATGCAACACAGTACCGCATATATATATATATTTTTTTTAAATTATATTCCTTTTTCTTTTCGTTCTCTCTTATTATTATTTTCCAAGCTCAATTTTTTTTTGCACGGTCATCTCCAAGTGTGTTAAATATTTATAAAAGACGCCACACTATTCTTAACGCCTCTGCATTCATTTTCTCTGGGATTATAATGCACGTGTAATGTTTACTCGGCGAGAACACTGTTTTATTTTCGCCGACAGACCCTCCCTTCACACCACACCTTAAAAAAAAAAAAAAAAAAAAAAAAAAAAAAAAAAAAATAATAATAATAATAATAAAAAAATTAACATAGAACATCATTGCACACTATACCCTTGTCAGAACTCGACACCTGCTATTCAAGGATGATCGGGTGTACTGTATGTAGTGTTCTCATGTGTGATTTCTCGGATCTATAAAGTTAGTTTGAGTCTGGATGAGAGTTGCTATCGGTTTAATTAAGTTTGAGAGAAGGGGATTATTTCTTGTATACATATATTCATGGAGTAGGGGATTATTTTCTTTTATACATATATATTCATGGAGTAGGGGATTATTTCTTCTATACATATATATTCATGGAGTAGGAGATTATTTTCTTTTATACATATATATTCATGGAGTAGGAGATTATTTTCTTCTATACATATATATTCATGGAGTAGGGTATTATTTCTTTTATACATATATATTCATGGAGTAGGGGATTATTTCTTTTATACACATATATTCATGGAGTAGGGGATTATTTCTTGTATACACATATATTCATGGAGTAGGGGATTATTTTCTTTATACATATATATTCATGGAGTAGGGGATTATTTTCTTTATACATATATATTCATGGAGTAGGGGATTATTTTCTTAAAACATATATTTTCATGGAGTAGGGGATTATTTCTTTTATACACATATATTCATGGAGTAGGGGATTATTTTCTTTTATACATATATATTCCTGATGTGAAGTTTTGTCTGACAAGTGGGATTGGATTGTCTGAAGTGTGGTTGGTTATGTTGGATGCAAGACAATGTGTGATGTGAGGTTTTGTCTGACTTAAGATATTTGTTTCGTCTGATGTAAGGCTATGTATGCTCCATTTGCTTTTAATTGATTTATTTTTCCTTTTCTATTTTGTGTGTGTGTGTGTGTGTGTGTGTGTGTGTGTGTGTGTGTGTGGAGAGAAAGTTGAGAGGAAGCACAGGGTTAAAGTTCTTAGTAATGAATTATTTAAGGACCCTGTGATCGTGTTTGAAAATAGGAGGCTTCTGATTCCTCCTAACCATGCCACGAAACAAGCTCCTTCTATATGGGTGGTGTTTCGTGGCAATATTTGAAGGACTCATTTACCTCCAATATTCTAACTACATCACAGAGTCCCTTAATTAACTGATACAATGTGTGAAGGAGAGGCTGGAGAGGAACAGGTAAATAGTAGCAAAGGGGGAATTATATATAGGAAATGATGAGAACAGGGATGAGGAATAGAATAGGATAGCAAGAGTATATAGTAGAATCACACACGTCATTACATACACCACAGTTTACACACTCTGGTCAAGGGATGGGGAATAGAATAGGTTTAGTAAGAGTATAGTAGAATCCCACACGTCATTACATACAACACAGTTTACACACTCTGGTCAAGCACAGAATAAAAAGGAGTATTGAAATAGGACTGTATACTGGCCGCAGGTAAGGTTTCTTTTACATATATATTATCTCGGTCCAATTCTTTTTTTATGACAAATTCGGGTAGAGGAGAGTGTGCGATAAGTGTGAGTTTGAACGTCTGTATCCAATGTAAATGTATCATAGTTATTGATGTAAGCCAGGGATTGTAAGGTATGGTTAAGTGTAGGAGTATAAGGCATAGATGTGATGAAGATAAATGTGTATGTGTGTGTGTGTGTGTGTGTGTGTGTGTGTGTGTGTGTGTGTGTGTGTGTGTGTGTGTGTACTTGTGTGTGTGCTTGTGTGTGTATGTATGTACGTGTGTGTGTGTGTATGTGTGTGTGTGTGTGTGTGTGTGTGTTGTAAATATGTGAGGGACAAATATAATGACCCCAAAATTGTAGGTGAGGGGACAGATGCGTGTAAGATAGACATAAGTAAGACAGATGTGCGTGAGAACAGGTGTTTGAGTCGACGAGGAACATCTTGAGGCCTGAGGGAAGGAGGGAAGGAAGGGAGGGAGGGAGGGAGGGAAGGAGAGAGGGAGGGAGGGAAGGAAAGAGGGAGAGATGGAAGGAGGGAGGGAAGGAAAGAAGGAGGGAGGGAAGGAAAGAGGGAGGGAGAGAAGGAAAGAGGGAGGGAAGGAAAGAGGAAGGGAGGGAAGGAGGGAGGGAGGGAGGGAAGGAAAGATGGAGGGAGGGAAGGAGGGAGGGAGGGAAGGAAAGAGGGAGGGAGGGAAGGAAAGAGGGAAGGAAGGAAGGGAGATCTCACCTACCTACCCACCGCCATCAGTTAAGAAACCCTGTGATGTAGTCGGAAAATAAATTAGAGGTAAACGAGTCCTTCAAATATTACCACGAAACACACACACACACACACACACACACACACACACACACACACACACACACACACACACACACACACACACACAAACACACACACACACACACACACACACACACACACACACACACACACACCTACTGTAATATGGAAGGAGCTTGTTTGTTTCGTGGCATAGTCAGGAGGAATCAAAAGCCTACAATTTTCATAAATGATCACAGACTCCTTAAGGGGGACTACGTACTAAATAAATAAATAAATAAATAAATAAATAAATAAATAAATAAATTGGAGGGCTACGGATTCCTCCAAATTATGCCACGAAACAAATGCCCCCATTAAAATATAACCGAGATATTTTTTGTGTTTCCTGGTATAGTTTGGAGGATTCAATAGCCCTCCAATTTTCCCACAGCAGGTGATTCCTTTAGGGGGTAATTCACTTTTTGTTACATTGGAGTGCCTTGATTCCTCCATAGTATGCCATGAAACAGGACCGACAGATGAACAAAAATAATGGTGTTCTGTTGCTTGGAATAATTTGGTGGAATCATTTGCTCCAGATTTACCAACACTGTACTTCCCCCTTTAAAGTTATATAAAGGTCTCATGACGGTGACGGTGAAGTTGACGGTGAATGTGACGGTGAAGGTGGTGTTGTTTATCTTACATTCCGCGGCGCCCTTCGTGTGAGCCTGACTATCCCTGGGGAAGTTAATTAAGGGGATAGTACACACCTTTGTTACATTGGAGTGCCTTGATTCCTCCAAAGTATGCCAGGAAACAGGACCAGATGAACAAAAATAATGGTGGCCTGTTGCTTGGAATAGTTTGGAGGAATCAGTTACTCCAGATTTACCAACAACAACAACAACAACAACACTCGACTATACCGTGTTAAGGGGGTGCGGGAGTAGGGGACACGCTTGGGGGGGACTGGTGGTGTGTGTGTGTGGGAATAGGGGGACAGGCTTGGGGTGGGTAGAAAGCCTGTCCCCTATTCCCGCAACCCCCTAACCACCACCCCCACAGGCCTGTCCCCCTAATCCGGCACCCTCCAAAACCCTCCGCACCCCCCTAAACCCCCCCAAGCCTGTCCCCCTATTCCCGCACCCTCCAAAATATCTCCGCACCCCCCTAAACCCCCACAAGCCTGTCCCCCTACTCCCGCACCCTCCAAAATATCTCCGCACCCCCCTAAACCCCCCCAAGCCTGTCCACCTACTCCCACACCCTCCAAAACCCCCCTAACCCCCCCCCCCCAAGCCTGTCCCCCCTATTCCCGCACCCCCTTAACCGCCGGGCTGAGGGAGAAATATGCCTCACTACTACGGCACATAATCATCACCCCTTATCCACTTATCCTCTGACCCACCACCACCACCACCACCCGTCCTCCTCTACACCTCTTGTTAAACTTTCACCCCCCCCGCCCCGAGGCTCAGGCCGGATGCCATTCCTATGTAAACACGAAAATACCCAATGACTTATGTTCCTTAAAAAAATAAAAAAAACTATACTCCTTAGTGAATTCCAGATGTCATTCCTATGTAAACACGAAAATTCCCAATGATTTATGTTATTAATGCACTTATACTTCTTAGTAAACTCCGAATGTAAACACGAAAATACGCAATGACTTATGTTCCTAGAAAAAAGCACTTATACTCCTTAGTGAATTCCGGATGTCATTCCTATGTAAACAAGAAAATACTATACATACATACATACATACACCGTGACATATGTTCCTAGGAAAAGCACTTATCGTTACTTGATGCAGGAACCTATTAATATTTATTTTGTGTTCGTATATTCCTTAGTGAATTCTGGATACAAATTTCTATGTAAATATGGAAATAATATACATACATACACACACACCATGACACATGTTCCTAGAGAGAAAAAAAAAATGGTTACTTACTTAATGGTGGAGTGTATTAATATTTATTTTGTGTATATAATAAAATAGATAATCAAAAATACCTCCTAGATAACAAACTCAAGATAACTGGCTCAAAATAACTGGTTGAAGATAACTGGTTCACGAAGTACAGTAAATTCTGCCTCGACTCTAATAACACGAGTCTTCCAAGGAACTTATCACTGTCAAGATATGGTGACGGGAGGAGGGTGGATGGAAGGAGAGGACGCACACACACACACACACACACACACACATAGACAGGCAGACACATACGGACTGACAGACACATAAGGACACACAGACACACACAGACACAAACACACATACACACAGACACAGACACACACATACACACAGACAGACAGACACACAGACACTCACACACACACATACATGCACACACACACACACACACACACACACACACAGACAGAGACAGAGACAGACGGAGATAAAGAGTACCAAGATAACACCTCTACTCAACCCTTCATCAAATTAATCCCCCTTTCTTTATTCTCGACTTTCACTAGTTCGTATAATATAATTTATTTACTGGTACCTACATACACCTGTGCTCTGAGATATAATGTCATACGGTACGGTACTTCATCAAAACTGAAACATACGAGTTATTTAATAAGATAGTTAAAGTGTAATGCTGTTTATTGACACTTGAAGTTAATTATTTCTAGAACAAAATGTATTGCTATTCAAAATGTATTGCTATTTATTGACACTAGAACAAAATAGCCTCATTCAGTATACGAGGGTAAATGGGAGATAATTATGTTTTGTAGCATAGTAAGGAGATAATCATTTGTCCCTCCCACCCCTTGACGCCCCTTCCCTTCCCCTCCCTGCAGTTCACCGACAATAACTTCAACCTCATAAATCTGACAGTCATAAAGAAGACGGATCTCTCTGCGACTCCTACGTCCTCTAGTGGTTGGTTGGTTGGTAGTTAGAGTGCATGAGAGAACTTACCTGCTTCTAACTACTATTATTAGTTTTTATATTATACTGTATATATTTATTTTGGCTTTTGTTTTGTGAGCGTTTCGTGTTGGTTATGATCGATGCAATGGATATAAAAACGCTACTATTATTATTACGATTATGATTATTATGCATCCCGAGTGTTTTGGCAATTCAAGGGGTCAAGTTGGTCTCGGTAATGCGGACTCCGGCGCCGGCTAATTTCGGAATCGGGTTTCATCGGTACACATCCTGATTACCGTCATCACGCCCGGTTATCACTTCCACCAGTCCGGATTTATCAACTTGCAAGTGGTGGGTACAAGATGACAGAAACCGGGGGCCCTCGCTCATTATAGCCGGGACTAATGCAATACAAACATTCGTAGCGGACGGCGTATGCTTATTACACGGCTAACTGATGCCGTCTTCTCCTCTTTTAATGTCTGGTTTCCTGTGCTGGGGACAAAGAAAGGGTTCGCTGAGAGAGAGAGAGAGAGAGAGAGAGAGAGAGAGAGAGAGAGAGAGAGAGGGAGAGTAGTAGTAGTAGTATATACAGGCAGTCGGGTAAGTAAGATGTCTGTCTGTCCTCTCTTTTACCTCTCCTTGTGGCCCTCACTAGAAGTACTCGTTTGTCTTATTCGTATCGTACGTTCGTTTACAAATACACATCACATGTTTTTATTTATTTATATATATATATTATATATATATATATATAGTATATTATATTCGTGCGTATTCAAATGAAACTAATGTACTGTACAACTCTTCCATGTCCTTGTTATACGTGTTCGTGGTTGCAAGTGTGGGATGAGACTTTTGTCCTTGGCTGTACATACATACATACATACATTACAGACATACCCTACCCTCCCTCTCCCTTTCACCTTCCTACCCCCCCCCCCCACAAGACTCCTCCGTTACCACCCGATGCTTTTGTTTACACTTTATTTACGCAGCTTATGTCACTCGCATCCCATCACGTCTCAGGGCAAGAGGTGAGATCTAGATAGGAGCCCTGACTTGAGACCTCTTGCCAACCAGCCACACTTCATGAACAATATTGTGGCACCATGCAGGGACTCACAAATGAAGTACAAGTAACAAAACCTCCCGTTCTGGGTAAACTCGTACACTTTCTTTGTAATTTTCTGCCGTAATGATCTTTGTGTTGACGATGGGGCTTAAATTTTATAAAGGAGTTAATATTCTTTAATTAAATGCATGTATTACAGTACTCCATTTTTTTTTTCTTTACAACCCTGATAGTTTCATTCTTGGGATTACTTTACATAATTGAGGGTCTCAGTACAACAATAAACGTCTTTATTTAACACAGATTAACACTAAACAATTAAACCCTGAGTATCGTTCACTTTGTATAGGGCTTTCATTATGTTTCACGGGTTATAAAAATATTAAGGTGGGAGTATACTTTTGGTAAATTGGAGTGCCTTGATTCCTCCAAAGTATGTCAGGAAACAGGACCAGATTAACAAATATAATGGTGGTCTGTTGCTTGGAATAGTTTGGAGGAATCAACTTGTACTATATACCCCCTTAATTAAACTTCGGGCAAGGAGCAACACGACACTACAACAACAACAACAACAACAACAACAACTATTCCACAAAATTATTATTACACGTAGTAGAGTAGTAGGCATTGAATAAGATGGTGACGTGTATAAATAAGGTGTGGTCATCTAGTGGGACATAAGAGAAGCAACCAACATTAAAAAAAAAAAAAAAAAAAAAAAAAAAAAAAAAAAATAGAAACACTGAAAATACACGAACGCATTCTTTACTTCACATAACTTCCGGACAATCATATTAAATAAAAACTGACTCATGCGTGGCGTCTGTAAACCTACCATGCACGGTCGAGACTATCTAGAAGACCGTGATACCTATACACACCAATATCCTGCCTGAACTGTACACCTGTAAGCGGTCGTCGAGGCTACTAGGTTATAAATAGGTGAGGGACTAACACACTATGGCCTCAAGACTTACTAGACATTTAAGGAGATAGTATACTTTTAATAGACTGGAGTGCCTTGATTCCTCCAAAGTATGACAGGAAACAGACCCACATGAAGACACATAATGGTATCCTTTTGCCTGGAATAGTTTGGAGGAATCATTTGCTCCAGATTTACCACCTAAAACAATGTGCTATATAGTATACTTTTAATAGACTGGAGTGCCTTGATTCCTCCAAAGTATGACAGGAAACAGGACAAAATAAACCAAAATAATGGTATCCTGTTGCCTGGAATAGTTTGGAGGAATCATTTGCTCCAGATTTACCACCCAAAACAATGTGCTATACACTCCCCCCCCCTCCCCCCATAATCTAGTTCCATCTCCTTTCCAGATGATCGTCGCTTATTGTTATAAAATTGGTGCCCTTGGGATGCATAACTCGTTAGTGTCGTATTAGTTGGGTTTGGTCATGGCCTGGGATCACTCTGTATTGCATCGGGTTACACACTCCCCAAATGTACTCAATTTTGGGTCATTATATCTTCCGGTAAAGGGTTATTATTTTTGTTTAGTTAATTTGGGTTAGGTTTAGGTTGAAGTCGATTAGATTTGTATGTATATATGGTATCACAATAGGAGTATAGAATATGTAAACAAGGCAAATAATCGTGCAGGTGGGAAGGGTATATAATATTTAAGTTCGGTCCTCAAACCCTGTACACTTGGTGGGAAGAATAGAGGGAACATGTAGCCTGCTGACTTCATTATTGTACACATTAATCCTATTACCGTGAGAAGAGCCAGCAATCAACGTGGCTAAGGTGAGTTATTCCTACAGTCAGAAGTCGTCAATTTCGAGGTGAGACGCCCGGAGGAGGGACCCGAATTCCGCCGTGTGTTTGTTTTCATAACTTAGGGCGGCCGTCTCTCAGCCCTTGTCATCAATTTGGGGGCTGAGGAGGAGAGGGAGTGTATCATCAGGTGATCATATCGCCTTTCTGTGATTCTAAACTTGGATCGTGTAATCACTACTCGCTTCTTTATCCTTCGGTTGGACCCTACGTTTGCAGTGACCACGTCCTGTATTAGCGGTAGTTGGCACCCACTCTGCACCACTCTAAGTCCACAATGGTCTAATAGTATTTGGGGATGAACAATATACACACTAGACTTATTGGGTATGAAGTCGACTAACACTTAAGGGGGGAAGTTCTGTGTTGATAAATCTGGAGCAACTGAATCCTCCAAACTATTCCAAGCAACAGAACACTATTATTTTTGCTCTTCTGGTCCTGTTTCCTATCATACTTTGGAGGAATAAAGGCGCTCCAATGTACCAAAAAAGAATTACCACCTTAACTTTTTACTCTGTGTGTAAATGGTTTCTGTCTTGTCAAAATACAAAGTGTTCGTTGCAGAGGTATTGATTTTTTTTTGTTCTTTAGACAATATCGTATTTCTATTTTATTCTGTTCTGTTATCAACACTGTGAACCCCAATTTTAATAATATTATTCTACCTTGGTTAAACTTTTCTAGGCTGAGAGACTTACCAATTACTTTATATATATATATATAGACATTTACCTTTATATAAGCATACGGATTCCCTTGCACACTGTAAAATATATAATTAAATTCGGTACATCTCTCATATATATTTCAGCTAAAAAACTACTTTGACCAATTCATGTTTTTGAAATCACAGGAGACAGACATAAAATTATATAAACACGGGTCCTCCTCTCTACTGTTCCTAAACCAATTTTCTGACGTTATCACTTCTTCATTTACCGAAGCCCCTTTTATCTTAGGTTAAAGCATCTGACTTTGTTGTAGCAGCAGCAGCAATACTGTATGTGTATCTAAATCTAAACCAGTAGAGATGTGTCAGAGATTTATCCACCCTTTCATTACAGTGTCCAGTCCTCTTACTCGCTCATCCAGTGTATATTTAAGGAGGTAATACACTTTTGGTACATTGCAGTGTCTTGATTCCTCCAAAATATGCCAGGAAACAGGGGCCAGATGAAGAAAAATAATGGTGTTCTGTTGCTTGAAATAGTTTGGAGGAATCGGTTGCTCCAGATTTGCCAACACTGTATTTCCCCATTAATTAAGGTGGTAGTATCCTTTTGGTACATTAGATCTCCTTGAGTCCTCCAAAGTATGCCAGGAAACAGGACCAGATAAGCAAAAGTATTGGTGGCCTGTTGCCTGGAATAGTTTGGAGGAATCAGTTGCTCCAGAATTACGAACACTATCTTATCCCCTTATATCAATTAGTCTTCTCTTGATGCAATCTTAAATTAATTAAATGTAATCTTCTGTATATTGCAATGTCTGTATCTTAATTACCATCTTAACACATTAATGCAGTCTTGTAGCTCCATCATAAATAAATAATAAAAACTTGCAGGTATTATCTATTATCTATACGTAATAATTATGTGTATCAGATCAAGCATATCATTTTATATTATCTATTCAACATTTTTTTTTATGCAGAAAGTGTCGAAAGCCTATAAGTCCTGATATTGAGAGAGAAACAACTTATTATAACTGTTTAAATGACCTAGTTTATATGTTACATTGTTACTGTTGGCAAATCACTACTTCGATGATTCTTGGGAAATTAAATTATTTGCCACTGAAGGGATAGTTTTTTTTTTTTTTTTTTTTTTTGTACATTGAGGCGATTTGATTCCTCCAAAATATGTCAGGAAACGGGACCAGACTAACAAAAATAATGGTGGTCTGTTGATGGGAATAGTTTGGAGGAATCAATTGCTCCACATTTACCAACATTGTACAGTCGGCGGCAAAAGTCCTGTCGCTTCACTTGCTTCACTGAGGCACGCGATGTTCATAGACATTTGATGAATTTGATGACTCAACTATAAAACTATCGTAATATAATGGAGCTACCTGACAGATTTTGTTGATATGGATACGGATAATGGAACTAATGGAACGTAATAATGGAACTATACCTGATAGATTTTGTGGATGTGGATACGGATAATGGAACTAATGGAAAGTAATAATGGAACTACCTGACAGATTTTGTGGATATGGATACTGAGTTTGTTGGTTATAATTAAGGGGGTGCGGGAGTAGGGGACAGGCTTGGGGGGTGCGGGAATAGTGGGACAGGCTTGGAGTGGGTACAAAGCCTGTCCCCTATTCCTGCACCCCCTTAACCCCCCCCCCAAGCCTGTCCCCCTACTCCCGCACCCCCCCCAAACCTCCCCAAGCCTGCCCCCTACTCCCGCACCCCCCAAAACCTCCCCAAGCCTGTCCCCCTATTCCCGCACCCCCTTAAGACTGACAAGTGTGAGTCGAGAGAATCATAACAAACTAAAGACACTGTGGAATCGGCCCTTATACTTTGGAAGAATCAATAGCCTCTCAGTAATACTAAATATAAATTCTCCCCTATTAAATGTATGATAACCAATGTCATGAACTGAACCTTAGACCTCATCTACGTCAAAACAGAATAAAAACAATGAGTGGATTTTTTTTTTTTTTTTTTTTTTTTTTTTTTGTGTGTGTGTGTCAGGAAGAAAGAAGAGTTAATTATCAGTTGGTATGTGGAGTGAGCGAGGCCTGGTGGTGGTGGTGGTGGTGGTGGGCAGAGTCAGTCAGTCATTATGTGGTGTGAAGTGATTATGTTGTAGTTGGTGTTACCCTCGTTGTTTAAGAGAGTCACATAATTAAGGTGTGGTAGTTATTTAGTCTCGGGCAGGTAATTAGTCGGGTGTAATGAGGCCAATTTGCTATAGGATGTGGAAGGTGGTCTTGGTCATGGTGTGAACTCAATTATTTTAAAGGTGGAGTTAAGGGGGTGCGGGAGTAGGGGACAGGCTTGGCGGGGGGGGGGGGGGGTTGGGGTACCGTAAAAGATAAAGATAATTTTATACAGACTGACTTGAAATAGGTGGATTATAAATTATTATTATTTTTTAATATATATATATATATATATATATATATATATATATATATATATATATATATATATATATATATATATATATATATATATATATATATATATATATATATATATATATATATATATATATATATATATATATATATATATAATTGTTTTCTTGAAGATACAGAAGCCAAACATGTGAGGGTGGGACAACACTTTTCATGCTCAGTTGTGAAGAGGATAGTCTGAGGTTGTGAGGACAGTGAGTGAGGTGTGTCAGAGGGAGTCAACAGGCCCAGAGTATAGGTGTGTTATACTGGGAATGAACAGGCCAAGTTAGGAGAGTGTCGTGTCATAAACAGTGAACAGGGTGAGGTAAATGTGTGTCATATAGAAGATCAACAAGCAGGGGGTAGAAGTTAGTGTATGATTATAGGGAGTGAAGAAGACCAAGATATAGCTATACGTGTTGTTATATAGAGTTAGCAGAGACAGACAGACAGAGGTGTGTTAGTGTATGATAATAGGGAGTGAAGAAAACTAAGATATAGCTATGTGTTGTTATTATACAGAGTTAGCATAGACAGACAGAAGTGTGTTAGGGCACCAGGTGAGCCTCTCTAATGAACAGGTAGGTTGATGAAGGTGTGGTGGGTGATGAGCTACAGATAACACTGCTCGGGGAATCTGGGTGCGGTTGGTGATACTGAAAGATTAGAAGGTAAGGTATAGTGAAAGAGTTTTGGTGTAGTGAGAATGGTATCAGGTGAGAGGAGAGGCTTCAGGTAATAAAGAAATGCTGGAAATTATGAACAAGAGGCTTAGAGTTGTGAGAGAGGATTGGGGTGAGGATTTTTTTATATAGTTCTTGGGCTGCATGGAGTGAGTTAAATAAGATCTTTAAGTTCAGAATCCAAAGCCTACGCATGCACCGATCGTTGAGTGTTTATCCCTGGCTTCTTTGGTAGTGTTGCTAGATGTTGTTGTATATACAGGCTGCCAGGCTATCCATGTAATAAACGTAAAGGGGGTCGTCCAGTGTTGGTATTTTTGCAGCAAATGATTCCTCCAAACTATTCCAAGTAACAGGCTACCATTATTTTTGTTAACCTGGTTCTGTTTCCTGGCATACTTTTGAGGAATCAAGGCTCTCCAATGTAGCAAACATATACTATCCTCTTAATACCCCTTGTTTTAGAAGACGTCCAGCTGTAAGTGGCCAGTTGTTTCATATCTGTTGGAAATTAGAAGGTGGGACGAGGTTGTGTCATCATGATAGAAGGCATACATTGTCACTCTACTTCATGTATAGCGTTAGTGAGGGGAACACTATACAGTCTGATAATTAACTCTTTGGATGCGAGGAATACAGCATAAGTGGCCAAAGGTTTTTCATTGAACTGAACAGATGGTTGTTTTATTTCGTATGGTTACTAGTATATCTTCACTGATTACTGAAACATACATATTCCTCCATCACTTTAACTGCAGTCACGTGGAGAGGGCGCGACCTTTTACTACCTATAAGTTAGTCAACAGCTGCATGTATTTAACAGCTTATATATCTTTGTGTCAGGTGTTACTGTCAAGACACTCCCCATATAATGTTTGTCCCATCACCACCACAACTAACTTCATCCCGCATGATTGCTTTCACCATAACAACTTCGACTATGAATACCTACCTCTAAAACTTATCTCTGCTAAAAGTACCTCGTTAGAATTATTACCACTTCGTCTATCCCACCACAAGTACCCTCATTCCTCATCATTCACGCCCAAAACATGCCCCCTACCCATGCCCCCCCGTGTTCCTACTCATGCCAATATTTCATGCCCCTGTCTCTCCTCTACCAGTGTGAATGACCCTTACCAATATCTCCTACCCTTTTTCGAATACTTTGTTGTATCTTCGCACTCTACTCGCGTCAATACCTCCTTGCAATACCCGACAATATTTTGCAAATGTCCCTTGACCCCATCTCTTTACACTGTGGTTTTGTTTTTACTTCCCTTCATCGTCTATTCTCTCCCTTATCAACCCTCTTACCCTTCCTTCTACACTCAACCCCTACCTGCTCATGTCAATAAACGCACCCCCCCCCCCTCCACCAGTGCTCATGCCCCCCGTGACGTCATGCTTGGTGAGGAAGGTGAAGCTCTTGAGACACGAGGCCCCCGGCGTCCCTCTCCTCCACCCAGACCTCTCCAATTTGTCTTCAGAGCACTCAGTGGTAGCGATTTATTGATTCATAAATCCCCAACGTCAGCATTAGCGATTTATTGAGGTATAAATATTGAAGGCAAGTGGACGAGGCCGGATATTAGCTGGGGAGACCACCGGCAATGCAGTCAAACACTTGGTGAAGAGAAACACCTCCGACTGTGTTGGGGTTCGAACTCGCGCCATGCTGAGTATTGTAAATATTTCACACCCTTATTAATTGCCCTCTGAAATATTTGCAGTATATTCTATCCATGTCGTGGGTACAAATTCCAGTTCTGTATTTGTTTTTTTCGGCCAATAATATAATATTCCCAGTGAGGTATTGTCATAAGTAGTAAGGAAAGGTTCAAAACTCATACAATGACTAAGAAAGCATTTTATTTCAGTGTAAGTGATTTTGCTCCTTTGAGTGAAAACCAATAATTATTTCAACTTTTGCCTGAAAGGTTTATGATAGTGTTTGGCAAGATTTATCGGTAAATTGGACTGTATGTGAAACAACGATGGTGGATGCAGTTTGGAAATAGAATGACAAAGACAAAGTTTACTCACTCAAACACAGGCAATATAAACAACAAACTGAAGATGTCCCTGAGTGTTTTGACTATATGATACGACGAGTGGGGCAGTGGTGGTTGGTTGGTTGGTTGGTTGGGGTCGTGGCTTGGAGCTGCTCATACACAACCAGTCAAACGCTTGTTGCAACCTCTGTGTCGGCTCCAGTCTCCCCCAATTATCTCCACTAATTTATAACCACCAAATGAAGGCTGCGGTCATAAAACGGCTAATATTTGCTTTGCCTAATTGCTAGGAATTGTTTCGTAATTGCCTAAAATACAGCCGAGGTACTGACTTGCATTGCCTCCGGTGCTCTTATGAATATTGAGATGCCCAGAGAGCCAGTTGGTTATCCCACATTCAAGTGTATGCATTAAATTTATTAGAATCAATGAAAGGAATGAGGTTATGCATCACCAGACAAGAATAATGGAGATTAGCTGATGCTCAACCTCAGGGTTTAAAGCAAAGAAATACACATGCAGTAATTACCAAAATGAAATTGGTTCTTTTCTTGATATTAATTTCTTGCCTATCGAATGCTAGATCATCAGGGCAGCCAACCATTAAGTATTCTATTTGTAATATGCCACCTCCACCTTCATTGAATACATATAATTGAAACAGGTTGTCTGTGTGGAAATAGATGAGGCTGTGGTTATACGTTGCATTTAGAGGAGTTAATCATACTTCACTGTTCAATTGGGTATAAGCATTCCCAAGTGATGTACTCATATCTACTTAAGGTGGTAATTCTTTTTTGGTACATTGGAGTGTCTTGATTCCTCCAAAGTATGCCAGGAAACAAGACCTGATAAGCAAAAATAAAAGTGTACTGTTGCTTGGAATAGTTTGGAGGATTCAGTTGCTCCATATTTACCAACACCGAATTTCCTCCTTAAGGGACCCTGTGATGTATATAGTCAGAATATTAGAGATAAATGAGTCCTTCAAACATTGCTACGAAACACACTATTTATAGAAAGAGTTTGTTTCGTGGCACAGTCAGGAGGAATCAGAAGCCACCAAGTCTCAAACACGGCCACAGGGTCCTTAATTAAGGGGATATTCTTTTGTGGTCAGATTGGAAGGCTTGTGATTCCTCCAAACTATACCATGCAACAGATCTTTTAGTTTTAGTGTTATTAACGTCGAGGTCGTGTGTTTCCTACATGGCATAGTTTGGAGATATCCGTATATAGCCATTCAATTCACCAACAACAAAAGAGTCTCCCCTTAATAATGTACAGGAAAGGACAACACACCATAGTTTTCACCTGAACATTGGCATATGAACTAAACTTGGCATCTTACTGCATGGCTTCGTATAGTTAAAAATATTCCTTGTTTATTGTATTGTACACGGGTTAAAGACGTGTGAAATTATCAGCACAGCATCTGTTCTAATGGCATCTCTGTCGGTAGGGTAGAGGCATGAGAAGAAACAGAGAAATACGAGTGAGATGAAGTGAGGTCTTACCAGGCAGGTGGTATGAGGCTTGAAGTGTGTCAGAGAGAGAGAGAGAGAGAGAGAGAGAGAGAGAGAGAGAGAGAGAGAGAGAGAGAGAGAGAGATGAGTAGTATAGTGTGACAGTATGAGACAAATGGAATGAGAGAGCAATGAAGTGTCCCTTGAAAAAAAAAAAAAAAAAAAACTGATATGCCAGCAAGGTGTGAGACATGACAAGTGAGTGAGTGAGTGTGTGACAAGTGAGTGAGTGAGTGTGTGACAAGTGAGTGAGTGAGTGTGTGACAAGTGAGTGAGTGAGTGAGTGTGTGAGACAAGTAAGTGAGTGAGTGTGTGTGTATATGTGAGACAAGTGAGTGAGTGAGTGTGTGACAAGTGAGTGAGTGAGTGTGAGACAAGTGAGTGAGTGAGTGTGTGTGTGTGAGACAAGCGAGTGAGTGAGTGTGTGAGACAAGTAAGTGAGTGAGTGTGTGTGTATATGTGAGACAAGTGAGTGAGTGAGTGTGTGTGTGTGTGTGTGAGACAAGTGAGTGAGTGAGAGTGTGAGACAAGTAAGTGAGTGAGTGTGTGTGTGAGACAAGTAAGTGAGTGAGTGTGTGTGTATATGTGAGACAAGTGAGTGAGTGAGTGTGTGACAAGTGAGTGAGTGAGTGTGTGAGACAAGTGAGTGAGTGAGTGTGTGTGTGTGTGTGTGTGAGACAAGTGAGTGGGTGAGTGTGTGTGTGTGTGTGAGACAAGTGAGTGAGTGAGTGAGTGTGTGTGTGTGAGACAAGTGAGTGATTGAGTGTGTGTGTGTATGTGAGACAAGTAAGTGAGTGAGTGTGTGTGTGTATGTGAGACAAGTGAGTGAGTGAGTGTGTGTGTGTGTGTGTGTGTGTGAGACAAGTGAGTGAGTAAAGGCAGAGTTAGACGGCCACTTTATTGTACATACAGTATTTCCAATGTTTTATAACCACTTTTGGATAGATTTGACAATATTACCAAAGGTTCCCAGCTCATTTAATCTGATAATTGCAGTTTTTCCAACGTTTTATAGCCACGTTTGCTCAAATTTGACAATAATAACAAAGGTTCTTAGCCCATTTGGTTTTAATAATTGCAGTGTTGTCAACGTTTTATAGTCACTTTTAGATTACGTTTACAGTACAGTAAAGGCAGAGCTAGATGGCCATTTTGTGGTACATACAGTATTTCCAATAATAAATAGCCACCTTTGGATGGATCTGACAATACCACCAAGGGTTCCTAGCCCATTTAATCTGATAATTGCAGTGTTAATAACGTTTTATAGCTACGTTTGTTCGATTTTAACAATGCTAACAAAGGTTCCTAGCCCATTTAATTTGGTAATTGCAGTGTTGCCAACGTTTTATAGCCATTATTGAACGACTTTTACAGTACAGTAAAGGCAGAGCTTGACAGCCATTTTATTGTACATACAGTATTCCTATTGTTTTATTACCACTTTTGGACAGACTTGACAATATTAATACAGGTTCCTAGCCCAAGTGAGTGAATGAGTGAGTGAGTGTGAGACAAGTGAGTGAGTGAGTGTGTGTGTAAGACAAGTGAGTGAGTGTGTGTGTGAGACAAGTGAGTGAGTGAGTGTGTGAGTGAGACAAGTGAGTGAGTGTGTGTGTGTGAGACAAGTGAGTGAGTGAGTGTATGTGTGTGTGAGACAAGTGAGTGAGTGAGTGTATGTGAGACAAGTGAGTGAGTAAGTGAGTGTGAGACAAGTAAGTGAGTGTATGTGTGTGTGAGATAAGTGAGTGAGTGAGTGTATGTGTGTGAAACAAGTGAGTGAGTGAGTGTGTGTGTGACAAGTGAGTGAGTGTGTGTGTGAGACAAGTGAGTGAGTGAGTGTATGTGTGAAACAAGTGAGTGAGTGAATGAGTGTGAGACAAGTGAGTGAGTGAGTGTATGTGTGTGTGAGACAAGTGAGTGAGTGTATGTGTGTGAGACAAGTTCGTGTATGTGTGTGTGAGACAAGTTCGTGAATGTGTGTGTGAGACAAGTGAGTGAGTGTGTGTGTGTGTGAGACAAGTGAGTGAGTATGTGTGTGTGTGAGACAAGTGAGTGAGTGTATGTGTGTGTGAGACAAGTGAGTGAGTGTGTGTGTGTGTGAGACAAGTTCGTGAGTGTGTGTAAGTGAGACAAGTGAGTGAGTGTGAGTGAGACAAGTGAGTGTATGTATTTGGTGGTGTCCCTGGCTTGGTCCCTCCCTCCCTTCCTTCCTACGTCAGTGTTATTTTCGCCTCCACGTCAGCAGCAAGTTCTCTCTGGTCCAGTCCCTCACATATACACTCTCTTTAATTAAGCATGAGGCCCAACCCACAAGCACTCTTCCTCACACACTCATCCTCACTCACTCTTCCTCATACACTCATCTTATTACATTCTTCCTCACTCACTCTTCCTTATACAATCTTCCTCACACACTCTTCTTCATACTCTCATTCTCACTCACTCTTCCTCATACACTCCCTCATACACTCATCTTATTACAATCTTCCTCACACACTCTTCTTCATACTCTCATCCTCACTCACTCTTCCTCACACACTCATCCTCACTCACTCTTCCTTATACACTCATCTTATTACACTCTTCCTGACACACTCATCCTCACTCACTCTTCCTCATACACTCATCTTATTACACTCTTCCTCACACACTCTTCCTTATACAATCTTCTTCACTCACTCTTCCTCATACAAACACTCTTCCTCACACTCTCATCCTCACTCACTCTTCCTCATACACTCATCTTATTACACTCTTCTTCACTCACTCTTCCTCATACTCTCATCCTCACTCACTCTTCCTCATACACTCATCTTATTACACTCTTCTTCACTCACTCTCCCTCATACAATCTTCCTCACACACTCACCTTCACACACTCTTCCTCACACTCTCTTCCTCACTCACTCTTCCTCACTCACTCTTCCTCATACACTCATCTTATTACACTCTTCCTCACTCACTCTTCCTCACACACTCATCCTCACTCACTCATCCTCACTCACTCATCCTCACTCACTCTTCCTTATACAATCTTCCTCACTCACTCTTCCTCATACACTCCCTCATACACTCATCTTATTACACTCTTCCTCACTCACTCATCCTCACTCACTCTTCCTCATACACTCCCTCATACACTCATCTTATTACACTCTTCCTCACTCACTCTTCCTCACACACTCTTCCTCACACACTCATCTTCACTCACTCTTCCTCATATACTCATCTTATTACACTCTTCCTCATCCAGTCTTGGCTCATTAATTAAAAGTATGGTCTCCTCTTGGTACAATAAAGGGGAAGTTTTTTTGTGTTGGTAAATCTGGAGTAACTTAATTAATCCCCCAAACTATTCCAAGCAACAGAACATTATAATTTTTGCTCGTCTGGTCCTATTTCTTAGCATATATACTTTGGAGGAATCAAGGCACTCCAATGTACCAAAAAAGAATTACCACCTTACTTAATTAAAGCCTCTTGATTCCTCCATAGAATGTCAGGAAACAGGACCACATGAACAACAACAACAACAAAAACAACAACAACAATAATAATAATAATAATGGTGTCCTGTTGCTTGGAACGAACTGAGTTTAATTTTCTCGAACCTTTATTCATATCAAGAGTATATTTATGCCAACATCAACACCAGCAAATTTCTATCTTCGGTAAGTTACCAATCCAGATAAAAAAAAAAAAAAAAAAAAACACACACACACACACACACACACACACACACACACACACACACACACACACACACACACACACACAAACACACACACACACACACATACATACACACACACACACACACACACACACACACACACACACACACACACACACAAATAAAAATAAAAAAAGAATTCCACACTCCCAATACTTCACACAACACAGATTTATTACTATAATCTTGTGAGCACCTATATATACACGCCTTGCACCATCTCCATTAATTAAGGGGAGTAATTCACTTTTGTTACATTGGAGTGCCTTGATTCCTCCAAAGTATGTGTCAGGAAACAGGACCAGCAGATGAACAAAAATAGTGGTGTTCCGTTGCTTGGAAAAGTTTGAAGGATTCAGTTGCTCCAGATTTACCAACACAATATTTCCCCCTT
>JAWQEG010003872.1:0-7500 GCA_033782935.1 Petrolisthes cinctipes | reverse complement strand
AAGGAAGGAAGGAACAGGAGTTTAAAAGGAGAATTATTAAGTCGTGGCAAAATGGGAAAGGAAGGAAGTGGCAAAGAGGGAGAAAGACTGCATAGGAGAGATTTAGAAGAGGAAGAAAAATGAAGGTAACAGGGATAAAGAAGATTAAGAATTAAGAGATTGTGAAGGAGAGGGAGATATGAGAAAAAAATAATTAGAAAGATAAGATGGAGGGGGGTTAAAAAAGAAAAGAGGAGAGTGTTGTGAGGTGGAGAACAGATATATAAAGATAAATAGATAAATAGATAAAGAAGAAGAGAGGGAGAAATAGGAAAAAGAGGTTTGTGTGGTGAGGAGGAGGAGGGGAGTGGGTATAGTTGGTCGATGCGGTGGTGGTGGTGGGGCTGGGGGGGGGGGTTGCGAGGTGGGGTCGGGGGGGGGTCGAAGACGATGTATAGCACTCAGAATATAAACGACGTGCATAAACTTCAGTAATAGAGGTCCGTTCTACACCACCCAGGGCAAAAAAAAAAAAAAAAAAAAAAAAAAAAAAAAAAAAAAATGTTGAGTTAAAAAAAGAAAAATAATCATCTCTGAGTCGAGTGCATTCCGAAACGAACACATTAATAATTTAACAGAATGATGAAACACGAGTCAAAATAATGTTCAACTGTAGGGTCATTTAGTCATAACAATATTTCATTCATTCGTGTGGGTGGGTGTGTTACTTAGGTTGACAACACACGTGCCATAATTATGAAGTTGAAATTGACTCTGTTTTTTTTTTTTTCCCTGACACCTGAGAGGAGAAAAAACAACAACACCAATGTTAGTGTTTAAAAAAAGTCTTATTTAGAAAGATATTGAAATTGACCCTGTTGTTTTTCTGAGACACCTGAGAGTGAAAAAAAAAAACCATGCCAGTGTTTAGAAAAGTAGTAATTAGAAAGATATTGAAATTGACCCTGTTGTTTTCCCCGACACCTGAGAGGAAAAAAAAAAAACCATGTTAGTGTTTAAAAAATCTTATTGAGAAAGATATTGAAATTGACCTTGTTTTTTCCCCCGACACATGAGAGAGAAAAAAAACCATGTTAGTGTTTAGAAAAAAAGTCATATTTAGAAAGATTGGTCAGATTACGATACACGCACGAACCCTTATTAACAAAAGATATAAATGGCACTGAAAATTCACTCTCATCTGATGTAGTGAAAAATCCCTTTGTAAGAATCACAATTATAAAGTCTACGGTCATAGCCATCCATTATTAAGGGTACGGTAATACTCTTTTGATATCATTAAGGGGGTGCGGGATTAAGGGACAGGCTTGGGAGGGGGACTGGGGTGGGTGGGAATAGGGGGACAGGCTTGGGGGGGGGGACTAGGGGGGGGGGTGCGGGAATAGGGGGACAGTCTTGGGGTGGGTAGAAAGCCTGTCCCCTATTCCCGCAACCCCCAAAACCCCCCCGGCCCCTCCAAGCCTGTCCTCCTATTCCCTCACCCCCTTAATTATTGGAGTGCCTTGATTCCTCCAAAGTATGACAGGAAAAAACAACAGGACCAAATGAACAAAAATAATGATGGCTTGTTGTTGCTGGGAATAGTTTGGAGGAATCAGTTGCTCCAGATTCACCAACACTGTACTGTCCTCTTAATTAATCCTCATTCTTAATTAAGGGGGTGCGGGAGTAGGGGACAGGCTTGGGGGGGGGAGACTGAGGGGGGGGTGCAGGAATAGGGGGACAGGCTTGGGGGGGGGGACTGGGGGGAGTGCAGGAATAAATAGGGGGACAAGCTTGGGGTGGGTAGAAAGCCTGTCCCCTATTCTCGCACCCCCCTAACACCCCCCCCACCCCCCGAGCCTGTCCCCCTACTCCCGCACCCCCCGCACCTCCCTAAATCTCCCCCAAGCCTGTTCCCCTATTGCCGCACCCCCTTAACGATAAAGATTAAAGTATAGTAATTAAATCCTGACCTTAATATTCTACCTTGATTCACCAAAATTATTCACTTCTTTGGTTCATAATATTAACCCAATGATTCTGTTTCGTTTGTCCATAATCCATCCGAATATTTGATTATACATTGTTAGCTTTCCAACCAAACAACTTACAGGCAAACAAATAAAAACAAACACAAAACCAGGGGTGAAAACATAACCTTTTCAAGTAGGAAAATAAAAACAAAAATGATAAATAATAATAATAATAATAATAATAATAATAATAACAATAATAACTATAAAAATAAAAATAAAAATAATAGTAATAAAAATAATAATAATAGAAATAATAATAATAATAATAATAATAATAATAATAATAATAATGATAATAATAATAATAATAATAATAATAATAATAATAAAAATAATAGTCCGTGATAAAAATGGAATAAACAAAGGTTACACGCTGTTTGGATACTCTGATACACTCCCTCTAATTTCATGTAAATAGGTTGGTCATGTTTTATGGCTGGGCAAATAATAATCGATAATGCATTGGGCGTTGAACAAGAACAAGTCATAATATTATAATTGAGGAGATAAACTGAGATTGGCAACATACTTATGCTAATGATCCGATGAGTGATATGATCGTGATATTAATGCTTTTTATATCTCATATTTTACATACATTAAGTTACATTGTAGCATTTGTTATTCACACGATTTATATTCTGTTAACCTCCCTCTTGCCTATCTATTGACTCCATTCGAATGATTCTCTTCCGTCTAACGCTAAGCAATTGTATTCGTTGATTGTTTAAGGAGAAGATCATACATAAACCTATCTTTAACATACATGGTGGGTAACGAAATAATATGTACAGTCGACTTCAGGAATTCGTATACACCACTGTGACATATGCAAGGGTTCATAACAACTAGAAAATTTTTGTATACATTAATTTTAACTAGAAAATTTTTGTATACATTAATTTTCCAACGCCAAACACTTCTAATAATGTTAATACTTGAATGAGTCAGCAGAAGAATCATTACAGTATGTGTAGAATAAGGACAACTTTTAAGGTGGTAATTCTTTTTTGGTACATTGGAGTGCCTTGATTCCTCCAAAGTATGCTAGGAAACAGGACCAGAAGACCAAAAATAATGGTGTTCTGTTGCTTGGAATAGTTTAGTGGATTCAGTTGCTCCAAAATTACCAACACAAAACTTCCCCCTTAACCAATGCTCTGTGTACGAATTCCTTAGGTCGACTATACCTCTGGACAGTTAGTTATAAATAATAATAATAATAATAACAATAATAACTATAAAAAAAAAAGTAATAAAAATAGTAATAATAATAATTATAATAATAAAAAAATAATAACAATATAGATAATAATAATAATAATAATAGTAATAATAATAAAGTAATAACAATATAAATAATAATAATAATAATAACAATATAAATAATAATAATAAAAATAATAACAATAACAACTGTGATGTAGTCGAGGAAATTTGGAGATATATATATGAGTCCTTCAAATATTGCCACGAAACACACACACCTACCTATATGGAAGGAGCTTGTTTAGTGGTATAGACAGGAGGAATTAGAAGCCTTCAGTTATTATCATACACGTTCACAGGGTCCTTAATTAAGGGGATATATGTATACCTTTGATAAATTGGAGTGCCTTGATTCCTCCAAAGTATGCCAGGAAACAGACCCAGATGCAGAAAAAAAATAATGATATCCTGTTGCCTGGAATAGTTAGTTTGAAGGAATCATTTGCTCCAGATATACCACCACCAAAAAAAAAAAAAAAAAAAAAAAAAAAAAAAAAAACAATGTGCTATATACCCCACTTAAAGAATCCTCAGTAAGTCACTCCCAATTCGTCGGCAAAACACCACAACAATCCCCTTTTATAACACCGACTCTGACTCCCATCCACAAAACCTAACCTAACCATTACAGAGGACCCTGAGTGGATGGAACGTGTTGGATAGACGGGTCCTAGCTCTTCTTATTAGGATGCTCGGTGTGTTAAGGGTGGGTTGATGACAGGTCCACTCCACGGCATATATAGAAGAACGCTCCTCTGTAGTTGTAGTTGGCGTTGTAGTAGTAGTGTGGGACGAGATATATAGTAGAACGGTATAGTAGTTGTAGTAGTTGTTGTTGTTGTTGTTGTTGTAGTAGTAGTAGTAGTAGTAGTTGTTGTTGTTGTTGTTGTAGTAGTAGTAGTTGTTGTTGTTGTAGTAGTAGTAGGAGTTGTTGTTGTAGTAGTAGTAGTAGTAGTAGTAGTAGTAGTAGTAGTGGGGGACGAGATATTCCCATGTGCCCGTGTGTGTGTAGAGAACCAGGGTGAGGAAGCAAAGCGGTGTGTGTGTGTGTGTGTGTTCCTGGTCGAGAGAAAACTTGTATAAATCTACCTAGTGAATAAGTGATGGATAATAATCGTTTTGTGTGGAAATGTATGTAAAAAAAATATATGAAAATGGCTGTGAAAATCAATCTTGTGTGTGTGTGTGTGTGTGTGTGTGTGTGTGTGTGTGTGTCTGTGTGTGTGTGTGTGTGTGTGTGTGTGTGTGTGTGTGTGTGTGTGTGTGTGTCCCAAGTACTTTCTCCTCACCACAGTATTAATGACCCATGTATTTCCCTCGCCCCCAGCGCCCGTGTCGACACTATTGTTTGGGTTGTGTGTGTGACTGTGTGTGTTTGGCTGTGATGAATGAGCAATTTCCTCCCCGTTATTTGACGATAGTGTACGTACATATATGTTTATTTATTTATTATGTATATGTTTAATATATTTACCTATTTAGTTATGGACTTATTTTTATATTTTTATTTATTTATTAGTTTATTTATTTATTTGTTTTTTATTTATTTTTTATCTTTTTTTTTTGTGTGTGTGTGGTTGGTCCTTTCGTCGTGAACTTTAGGCCTTAGTTGTGGTCTGTAATAAGGGGGTCATCTCTCCTGGGTCAATATAATTATAGAGGGCTACTGATTCCTCCAAACGACTCTACAATATAATATCTACTACTCGTCTACTGAGGAAGTTTGTTTTATGGCATATTTAGGAGGAATCAGTAACCCATCAGATCGCTAAGAATAAATCATCCAATTGATTATCGAAATTTACCATTGGTCTATAGATAGTTAGCATTTTACAAGTGAGTTTAGAGTATATATTTACACGTAACATATAGATGGGGTTCGTTTTCATGTTAGGTATTATGAAGCATACATCACTGCTTACTTGGTAATACTATGAAGTGTTTACAGTCATTTAGTCTGACTGGAGTTCAAATCACAGTTTTGTTGGTGATGCTAAAAATACATGGAATTTTCTATGTACTGTATATTTATATATGTAGTACATATTATTTCAGTAATGTTTGTTTTTGTATATTCAGCATTCATGAGCAATAGGAATAACTGAATTATATATGAAAGAGTAATTCTTTTTATTATAAAAATTCAGCAGTAAAAAATGGATAGGTACATAAAATATATAACTTTGTACAAAGATGAATTGTATTTACTATAATATGTTTCATACACGAACAAAATTTCAATGTCCACAGATAAATTGTCTATAGAATCTATGCACCAACTCATAACCATTTCATCCTATGATAAATTATTATTTCTGCATCACAACCGAGACGACACCAATACAACCCACATAATCAGTCTTGTAATGGCTGGCATCTCTACTTTACCATCTGGATCAGTGTTGTTTCAGACATTTGTTATTTTTGTTCACTCACACTTCGTCACCGCCTGTTATATTTGCAGGGGACTATGGCACACTAGACTAGCATCAATCATTTAGCAGCTATGTATTGCAAACAGTTTTAAGGAGCTGACTGGCAGTTCACTCCATTCATCACTTAGTGGTTATGTTACTCAGCAGGAGACAAGTATAAGGTGTATGTTGATTTTCTGGCTAGTTGAACAAGATTTATGCTCACTCTAAGAGAGAGAATGTGTGTGTGTGTGTGTGTGTGTGTGTGTGTGTGTGTGTGTGTGTGTGTGTGTGTGTGTGTGTGTGTGTTCTCAGTTCTCACAAACAAACACACAAGTCCTCCAATAACTGCATATATCGTTATTCACTGGAATACTTGCATCATATATTATCTTACACAAGACATAATATTATCTGGTTACAACCACACTAACACAGGCGCACTAGTTATAAAGTTCAGCCGTAAAACCGAGAACGTCCTTTTCTTCCAAGAGAATATCAAGTGGTTCTGAGAGAGGTAAAGAGGGAATGTCATAGAACACGTCAAAGTTGTCCTCCAGTAGGCACGAGTCATCAGAGAGGAGGTCCTCGAAGTCACTACCACTGCTGAGTGAATCTCTAGTGGCTGAGGGCGAGGTGGAGGTGGCTATGTGGCTGGAGGTGGAGTAACAAGTGAGTAGTGTCGGTGTCTGAGGCAGGAAGGATGAGGCAGTGTGAGGCAGGAAGGTGGAGGTAGTGTGAGTCTGGAGTTGACAGGTCTGGTCCCTGGAGTCCTGTGTCTGGTGAAGGTTAGGTTGGCCAGGCGTCTGGAAGGAACCGTCACCCAGGACGTCACTCAGAGCCCTGATGTAGTCCACGGCCAGGCGTAGTGTTGTGATCTTAGTTTTAGTGGACGAAGATGCATCCACCTCCACACCATCGGGAAGAATCTTTCTCAGAGTCTCAAAGGCAATATTTATCTCCTTCATACGTTGACGTTCTCGTGCGTTAGCGGTCTTTCTGCGGTATTTGGACAGTGGTGCTGGACGTGACTTAGGTCTTGATTGGGTCTTGTGGACCTCCTGCCGGCCATGCTCCTGCTGCAGTCTCTTGACAATAGTTCTGGGACGAAGTCCATACTTTTCTTCTGTCCCTGCCACTCTCGTGTTGTTGTTATTGGCGTCAGGCGCGGTGCGGTGGCACAGTCCCTGGTCCAACCCAGGCCGCTGAGCACCCTCCCCTCCACAGTTCACCATTCTGACTGATCACTACCTACGTCAGCATCGAAATACAGCTCCTACTAAGTGTTGATGCGATGGGTAGTTTTGAAGAAAACTTTCCTTGGATTTTTGTGGTCTTGTACACTATCTGAGGATTGTGTGACGACTCAAAACCAAACCTGAAGATGATGATGGCAGCGTTCTTGGGTGTGATGCCTGATTACAAGGTACTAGGTTCAAATCTTGACGTACACACCGCACTGTACAGCCTCGTGCTCTCTATAGCTGACCAGTTACTTCTTCATCAACTCTGGAACAAAGTAAACAAATTGTTATGACAGAATCCTTCTTGCATCTAAAGTAATCAACGCAGATCAAAACACACTTTAATATATTTTATGTACAGTCAAGAACACTAATAAGTATACAGCTTTGGTTGAAACTTAGAACAGTCCAATTCACCAACGAACTAATTTACAGACTCTAGTTCGAACACTCCTAATGCTTATTTACAACTGTACCACACTAACAAATATATAATTATAAAGCTTCGCCTACTGACTGTTGCCAAGAGATCCAGGCCTTTTGTAGGGAAGGTTT
>JAWQEG010003871.1:10000-16560 GCA_033782935.1 Petrolisthes cinctipes | reverse complement strand
GTGTGTGAATCTTTGAAGTCCTCTGGTCTACACACGTTGACTTGTTACGGTTTATAAATTCTATCAATCGTTTTTGTTTATACTCCATTTCTTTATTGTATCGGCTTCCTCTTTTAATTGTATGGGTTTTTTTTTCTGGAAATGTAATGCAGTCGAACACAAATACACAAATAATTTACACAACCAGGTACTTGTTTGTAACATAATAATACACACTGCAATGTACAGTCGGCTACAGGAGTTCTTACAATGTACAGTCACGAGCACTAATAAGTATACAGCTTTGGTTGGAGCTTTGAACAGTCCAATTCACCCATGAAGTAATTCCAATGGAAATGTTATTTTGCATTTATTTACTATCTCTAGGTATTCGAAGCACACCTGAATACTTATTAGTGCTCGTGACTGTACAGTGTGGTAAATTTGGAGCAACTGATTCCTCCCAACAGTTCCAAACAACAGCTGGCCACCTTTATTTTTGCTAATCTGGTCCTGTTTCCTGGCATACTTTTGAGGAACTAAGAAGCTCTAATGTAACCAAAGTGTACAATCCCCTTACAAGAGAAGCAATTAACAGGCCTGAGTTCATTCGTTCGGTGTGCTAAAGTGTGGGAAACTATGTAATATAATGTCCATGAACTTAACCTCTGTGACTGACCTTTACTGAGCTTATTACACACACTCAAAAAGTATCGGTACATCTGCCTGATACAAAATGACACCACGAATGAAACTTTTGAAATCAGCTTTCCTCGTATTGATTATATTGAACTCATTGGACTTCTTGTAATGATGTGTGTGTGTGTGTGTGTGTGTGTATGTGTGTGTGTGTGTGTGTGTGTGTGTGTGTGTGTGTTACGTAAGCCTGTGATGAGCAAGGTATAGGTAGGTATATTTAAAATAGTTTCGTAATGGTAATTCTCTTTTTAATTCGTACAGTAGCATCTCTCTCTGTAATCCTGATTCTTGTCACGTTCGAGTAACTAACTAACTAACTAACTAAATACAGCTACATAATGAAGGTATACGTCAGAGGACAAAGTTTGTAATTTGTGTGATATATACGAACGAGGCCAGAGGGGTGTATATAATTGATCATACTTAGTAGATACGTAGCATTTACACACCATCACTTATACTACCCATCTGTACTTTGATAATATCTTCCACTATACTTACAGTGCTCATCCAACCTTCCCTCCTACCTAGCTACTAACACCATGCAGTTGTCTTGTGTACAGTTGGCAGCAAGAGTCATGTGGCCTTACTCAGCTCTTCTTGAAGGATAACATAAAAACTATAATCATCAACATACAGAATTACAATATCCAAGGAAAAATGAACTAATCTGTTTTTTTATTTAACGAGTCTGTGAAGCTTATAATACCAGCCATACTGAACTTCATCACGTCACGACTTTTTTGCTACCGATTGAGCATTTTGATTTAATTTCTCCGCAACTTCCCTAAGCAGAAAGAAGTAAGTGACTTTAATTAAGGGAGACTGTCTTAGTTGGTGAATATGAGGGCTTCTAATTCCTCCAAAAATATGCATAGAAAACAGACAACTTGAAGGGTACCAATAGCGGATGTGTTTCGTGGCATAGTTTGGAGGATAACTTTTTCTCCTTATCATTTTTTATCCTAGCGAGTAATATTTTCAGGACAATTTTATTCCTTACGAGCGTACTGTATGTGAGAGTAAATGAGAGGAGGAAGGGAAATGAATGAGAGGGAGAGGCAGAGGAAAAGCTGTGAATGAAAGAAATGACCAGAAGAGAGGAAAGAAGAATAGATGAGAGAGTGAGTGAGTGAATGAGTGGGTGTGTGAGAGATTGAATGTGTGTGTGAGAATGAATGTGTGTGTGAGAATGAGTGTGTGAGAAAGAGTATGTGAGAAAGTAAGTGTGTGTGTGTGTGTGTGTGTAAAAAAAGTGAGAGACTGTGAGTGAGTGCATGGGGTCGAGGAGGAAGCTGAGAGGGGGAGGGGTGCGACTGGGGCAAGAGGAATGGGGGGGAAGAGGAATGTGGGGAAGAGGTAAAGGTGAATGGAGTTGAGGTAGAGCTTAAACAAGTCTCATATTCAAGAACATTTCATGGTGCATACGATGGCAACCATGGTACTGGTACGACGACTCCATAGACAAATAACGGAGCCATCGTATCGGTACCACCAGGCCATCGTATTGACCACGAATGTTCTTGAATATGGTACCCAATTTTCAAGCAGGTACAAAGTTACATCAGTGTTTCAGAACAACTATTTAACTCTTTAACACAACCACTGCATGTTCACCCCGACATTAATGAATAATTTTGTCAGTCTCTGGACGGGAGAACAGGTTTGTTATTGGATAATTACAAATGAGCAAGTCAGAGTTAAGTGCCATCATCCACTTGAAAATTATCTATCCCGCACTGAAAAGAAAACACAACACTTTTTTTTTTTTTTTTTTTTTTTTTTTTGCACACGTCTATAAATGTTAAAATGTACTCGTATTTATTCATGTGTTATTGCTCTAGAATGAATTGAGTGGAGAGAGAGAGGAAAGTGGTGGAGAGTTTGAAAGTGGAGAGAGTTTGAGTGGGGAGCTATATAGTGATAGAGTGGAAAGATGAAATTTGGGGTGTATATGGAGCGAAGATGTAAGCTAGAGAGATGAAGTATATATGTGTGCTTCAGTCTGTGTGTGCTTCAACTGTGTGTGTGTGTGTGTGTGTCAGTAAGTTAGTCAGTGTTTCAGTCAGTGTGTGTGTTTCAGTTTGTGTGTTTCTGTTAGTCTGTGTGTGTGTGTTCCAGTCTGTGTATGTGTATCAGTCTGTGTGTGTTTCAGTCTGTGTCTGTGTGTGTGTGTGTGTGTGTGTGTTCCAGTCTGTGTATGTGTATCAATCTGCATGTGTGTTTGTATGTTTCAGTCTGTATATGTGTATCAGTCTGCATGTGTGTGTATGTTTCAGTGTGTGTGTGTGTGTGTGTGTGTGTGTGTGTGTGTGTGTGTGTGTGTGTGTGTGTGTGGTGGTAGTTAGCTTTATGGGAGTTGGCTCACCAGGAGGGTCATCACTGGAGCCTCCATCACACCTGACCTGACTCTCATTAACCCAGTCCACTCACTACAAGGCTCAACTCCCTACCCTTTTTTCCCCTTTACTTCCATTTCCCCATTTCCTTTCCCCTTCCTTCCCATTTTCCCCTCTCACTCGGTCCCCCTTCCTTCTCTTGCCCCTTCCCACCAGGTCTTACTTCCTTCCCTTTCCCCTTACTTCCCTTATCCCCTTACTTCCCTTATTCCCTTCCTTCCCTTATCCCCTTACTTCCCTTATTCCCTTACTTCCCTTATTCCCTTACTTCCCTTATTCCCTTACTTCCCTTATTCCCTTACTTCCCTTATTCCCTTACTTCCCTTATTCCCTTCCTTCCCTTATTCCCTTCCTTCCCTTATCCCCTTACTTCCCTTATCCCCTTACTTCGCTTATTCCCTTACTTCCCTTATTCCCTTACTTCCCTTATTCCCTTACTTCCCTTATTCCCTTACTTCCCTTACTTCCCTTATTCCCTTCCTTCCCTTATTCCCTTACTTCCCTTATCCCCTTACTTCCCTTATTCCCTTCCTTCCCTTATTCCCTTCCTTCCCTTATTCCCTTCCTTCCCTTATTCCCTTACTTCCCTTATTCCCTTACTTCCCTTATTCCCTTCCTTCCCTTCCTCCTTTTCAACATCCTAACTCTCCCCTTATCCTTTCCACACACTTTTCTCAACCCTACGTTCTATTACTTTACCCAGTTTTCATTTCCTGCCACCTCTCCTATTGCACTGGAAATTCTCTTCTACATCTAGCTTGCGTTATTAGTTATGCAGGATGAAATGATTTAAGTACGTACAGTATAATCCTAATGACATATAGAATTAATAGCCAGCCTCTAGCTATTTGGTCAACGGGGCTGTATTGTTTTGGCGAGAAATGATCGTCTTGGAGAAACGATAAAAAAAAACAGGAAATGTAGATCGAAGTATGATGATGTATTTTACTGGAGCACATGCAGTCTTGGTTTGTGTTATTGGAAGGCGTGCCCACTGCTGCCAAAGTCTGATAACCAACTCCCCAGTCTCAACCCTCAGCTGATTATGCACCCTTCCCATCTGTTTGTGTTGTGTTCTTGGCCACCACTCTCGATATCTTCACATACTCTGCGGATCTCCTCTTCTATCCCTGTGTGTGTGTGTGTGTTCTCTATACTAACAGCCAGGCGTCTGTAATGTACTCTCCTCTTCTATCCCTGTGTGTATGTGTGTGTATGTTCTCTATACTAACAGCCAGGCATCTGTAATGTACTCTCCTCTTCTATCACTGTGTGTGTGTGTGTTCTGTGGGTCGATTCCACAGTGGTATTTGTTTGTTAGCTTCCCAACCAACCACATAATATTACGTAAGGCTTCATTATTTTCCAAAAGCTGAGTATCCACATTCACAAAATCTATATATCCAACAGTTAGATAATAATGATCACTGCATAGTTTACTAACCAAATTCATTAAATAATTCACCCATAAGTCATTTACACGGCTAACATTCTTTCGTTTGCGTGCTTACAAACCACAACGAATGACTGTGGAATCAACCCTATATACTAACAGCCAGGCATCTGTAATGTATGTACTCTATACTTCTGTTATGGCGTTCTCTCCTTTGCTTCCTGCGTTTGATGAAGTCTATGTCCAGTGTCGAAAGATTAAAAAAAAAAAAAAAAAAAAAAATACACCAAGGGTTTTTTTCTTTCATTCTTTTTCTTTCACTCTCCTTGTTTATGTTCTTTAATTTTTCCTGTCAATGTTGTCTCTTTCTTGTACTTTTTTCAGACACTTATAACTTACGAGTAACAGTGATGAGCGTCTCTATACTCGAGCTACCTTTTACTTTTTATGGAATTCCTTCTTCTACATCATCACCATCATCATAATCATAGTTTTTGTTTGTTTCCTCATTATCATTACTTCCCTACCTCTTCTTCTTCTCCCCTCCCCCTTCTCTCTCATCTCTCCCATCTCTCTCTTTCATCTTTCTTTTCCCCCTCTCTCTCTCTCCACATCTCTCCTACACATCTCTCTCTCTCTCCACATATTCCCTTCCCCCTCTCTCTCCACATATCTCTCCACATATCTCTCCACATCTCTCTCCACATCTCTCCTCCACATCTCTCCTCCACATCTCTCTCTCTCTCCACATCTCTCTCTCTCTCCACATATTCCCTTCCCCCTCTCTCTCCACATCTTTCCACCCATCCCCCATCTCTCTTTCTCTCTCCTCCACATCTTCCCACCCATCCCCCTCTCTCCTCCACATCTATCCACCACATCTCTCTCCCTCCACACAGCCAGCCAGTTAGCCAGGGTATATACTGTAGTACCTGTGATAACCCTGTACCCGTGCCGTTCGTCTTGTAAAGTTGGTGTACCTTAATTTGTAGCACTTAATCTGCTGCCACGAGTCCTTGTTGCTGCTGCCCGAACATCTATATACACGACCCCCTTAATTCTCTCTCTCTCTCTGTGTACCCATGTCTCCCTCTCTCCCTCTCTCTCTTCCTCGCTCTCTCCTTCCCTTCCTCTCTTCCTCGCTCTCTCCTTCCATTCCTCTCTTCCTCGCTCTCTCTCTGACTTCCTCTCTTCCTCGCTCTCTCCTTCCCTTCCTCGCTCTCTCTTTCCCTTCCTCCCTTCCTCGCTCTCTCCTTCCCTTCCTCTCTTCCTCGCTCTCCCTTCCTCCCTCTATCTCTCCCTCCATCCCTCTCTCTCTTCCACTCTCTCTCATCCCTCGTTCTCTCATCCCTATTCTCTCTTTTCCACTCTCCTTCCTTCTCTCTCTCTCCCTCCATCCATCCCTCTCCTCCCACTCTCCCTCCATCCATCCCTCTCCTCCCACTCTCTCTCCCTCCCCAAGAAACATTCACCACTTTCCGTTCTAGGTTTTGGCGGCTCTTTGTCCCCGAACCAATCCCACCATTTAATTCTTCAGCTTCCTTTTCTTTCCTTCTGTTTCCTTCGTATTTGTCATCTCTTCCTTCTTCAACAACTTTTCCTTTTTTTTCCCTTCGTGCTTATTGCCCCTCCTCCTTTCCTTCAAATTTCCCTCCTTTCCTCCTGTTTTCCTTCGTGTTTGTTGTCCTTCCTCTCTTCTTAAACTGACCCTCTTTTCCTTGTGTTGTTTCCTTCGTGTCTTTAGTTCTCTAATCTCTTTCACGTTCTCTCTTTCTCCCTCCGTCTCTGCGCCATCCTCGTTTCCCCCATTCCATCTCCTCCCCATTTTTCACCGTTAGAGAGATTGCCTGGGGGAGCCGTGGAAAGCAGGGCCTGGGACAAGTTTAGCTGGAGTAAGACAGTTCATTGCGCCCAGCGAGGACAGTGGTGTGGAAACAGGAGATATGGCCGGGGATAAGTCAGAGAGAGAGAGAGAGAGAGAGAGAGAGAGAGAGAGAGAGAGAGAGAGAGAGAGGGGTGGGGGGGTGGGGGGAGAGAGAGAAAGACTTAGAGCAGAGCTGAGAGGAATTGACACACACAGACAGACACAC
>JAWQEG010003871.1:0-7500 GCA_033782935.1 Petrolisthes cinctipes | reverse complement strand
ATTTTTGATGTGGTTTGTCTCAGATTGCATTTCGGAAAGCGAAAAAAAAAAAAAAAATGCTTCGATTAAAACGATTGTGTTCCATTAGATTACGATCGTGTTGGCATCATCACCTAATGTATTAATAAACACAGGCAATTTTAACATTAAAGTGAAGGGACAGATAAAGAAAGGGAGAGTGTAAATGAAGACACAAAGAAAATAAAGGTGTACAGGAAGAGACAGAGAAAAGGAAAGAGTAAATGAAGAGAGAAATAAAGGAAGGAGAGTGAATGAAGAGAAAGGAAAGAGAGTGAAGGAAGAAAGACAAATAAAGGGAGGAGAGTGAAGGAAGAGAGAAATAAAGGAAGGAGAGTGAAGGAAGAGAGACATAAAGAAAGGAGAGTGAAGAAAGAGAGAAATAAAGGAAGGAGAATGAAGGAAGAGAGAAATAAAGGAAGGAGAGTGAAGGAAGAGAGACAAATAAAGGGGGGAGAGTGAAGGAAGAGACAAATAAAGGAAGGAGAGTGAAGGAAGAGACAAATAAAGGAAGGAGAGTGAAGGAAGAGAGACAAATAAAGGGAGGAGAGTAAAGGGAGGAAAGTAAAGGAAGGGGCAAAAAAAGACAAAAAGAATAGAAAAAATAAAGAGAGGAGAGTAAAGGGAGGAAAATAAAGGAAGTAGCAATAAAGAGATAAAAAGAATAGAAAAAATAAAGGGAAGGAAAGTAAAGGAAGTGGCAAAAATAAGAGATAAAATAGAAAAAATAAAGGGAGGAGAGTAAAGGGAGGAAAGTAAAGGAAGTGGCAAAGATAAGAGATAAAAAGAATAGAAAAAATAAAGGGAGGAAAGTAAAGGGAGGAAAATAAAGGAAGTGGCAAAAAAGAGAAAAAGAATAGAAAAAATAAAGGGAGAAGAGTAAAGGGAGTGGCAAAAATAAGAGATAAAATAGAAAAAATAAAGGGAGGAGAGTAAATTGAGGAAAGTAAAGGAAGTGGCAAAAAAGAGATAAAAAGAATAGAAAAAATAAAGGGAGGAAAATAAAGGAAGTGGCAAAAGAGATAAAAAGAATAGAAAAAATAAAGGGAGAAGAGTATAGGAAGTGGCAATAAAAGGGACAAAAATAATAGAAAAAAAACTGTTGAGTGAATGCAATGACAACACACGCCAAGAGATGAGAGACAAGGCAGCTGGAATCAAAGGCGGTAGCTTGGAATGAGTATCCGGCGTCAAGAGGAACATCACAGATAATAAAGGAAACAAATTACCAACACCGTCAAAAACACAGGTACCAGTTCGGAAAGACCATCAAAAGCAAATGGAAGTAATTTAAACACGACGAGGAAAGCGAAGGAAGCAAATTACAAACAGCGTCAAAAGCAGAACCGGCAATAAAGAGAGAGCGAGAGGGAGCATCAAAGGAACAGTCTTAACAGCAACGACAGCAGCAGAAACAGCAAGGCAGTCGTGTGGAGTTTATTACAAGGCCTGACAGCGAGCTCCGGGGAAGGTAGTTAGGTAGGTAGGTAGGTAGGTATGCGACACGACCACTGTATGACCCCCCTGACTCCCTCACCCTCCTTGCTCACCAGAAACCCAGCCAAATGTTGTGTAAATGTAACTGAGGCACCGCGGATGAATGAGGAAAGGAAGGAGGGAGGGAGAGGAGGAGTTGGTAGAAAGAAGGGGGAGAACAGAAGAGAGAACGGGCACTACATGACCCCCTCACTAGCTCTCTCTCCTTCCACATCCTCCTCCCTCGCCCTCCTTCCTCACCAGAAACCAAGCCAAATGTTGTGTAGGTGAAACTGAGGTACCATGGATTAATGAGGGAGGGAGAGAAAGAGAGGGAGTTAGCATAAAAAATGAGAGGAACAAAATAGGGAACGAGCACTAATGTTGTGTCTAAATAAGTGTAACCTGTGCGCACCTGATGTATGAGGAAGGAAGGGAGTTAGCAGAAAGAAGAGGGGGCACAGGGTTGGGAACGGGGAAACGAGAGTGTGGAAAGGAGTGAGGCAAAAAATATATAAAGTAGAGGGAGAAATGCTTGCCCTCCTCCCTAAAGAAACCAAGCCAAATGTTTCTTGTGTAGGTGTAACTGAACAACGTAGATGAATTAGGGAGGGAGTGAGTAAGTGAGTTAGCAGAAAGAAGAGGAGGCACAGGGTTGGGAACGGGGAAACGAAAGTGAGGAAAGGAATGAGGGGAAATGAAAGGAGGGGGAGAAGCCTGTGTGTAAGTTGAAAAAGGGAGCAGGGAAGTAACAAGAGGAGGAGGAAGAAGAAATGGCTGGAGATGAAATAGGAGAGGAGAGGAGAGGAGAGAGTGGGACGGAGTAGGAGGTATGAAATGGGGAAGATAGGGATGAGGGATGGAGATACACGTGAGAAGATAATAAACAGATGAATAATGAGTGGAGATAGGAGAGTCATATTAATGTGGATTGTGTCCGTGTGAGAGAGTGAGGAAAGATGAGACGCTAAATTTAAAGAATGCAGAAACGCAAAGAGAGTTAGAGGAATGACATTTTGAGGTGCATGGATACGAATGAGAGAAAGATATCAGGAAAATGGAAGGGCTGGGTAACGGATCATAACGAAGAGGGACACAGTAGGGAAGATTGAAATAAAAAAAGATGGGAGGGATGGATAGAGAAGGGAGAACGACCAATGAAGAAGAAATATAGAAATGAAAAAAAAAAAAAAACGATTGACAGGAATGAAACTAAAAGAAATAAGAGGAAAAGAGATAGTAGATAAAAGAGGAAATTTGTTAAAAAGAAAAGAGAAAAGAAGGATATAAAAGAAATAGAGGAAAAGAGGAAGTTGAGGAGAAGAAATAAATGTAGACGCGAAGGAGGAAAGAGAACTACAAAACAGAATGAAAAGGGAGAAGCAGAAAGCCTCGAGAGAGTGTAAAGATACTCCGAAAAGAAGAGAGACAGAAAATGGGAAATGATAGCAAGGAAAGGACAGGTGGAAAGAGAGGAAGGTTATAAAAAAGTATGTAAGAGAGTATAGTGAAGGTTAGATCTAGAGAGAAGCCTAAAGAAACCCAACCCAAGATGAAGCAAACTCTTATAAGAAAAACAACACGGAAGAAAATATATTCGTGACTTAATTAAAGGGACCCTGTGATGTAGTAAGAAAATTGGAGATAAACGAGTCCTTCAAATATTGCCACGAAACACCACCTATAGGGAAGGAACGTGTTTCGTGGCAAGGTAAGGAGGAATTAGAAGCCTCCAATTCTCATACACGATCACAGGGTCCTTAAACAATGCAAAGAAAATAATACAACATAATACCTCATGCCCGACTGCAGGTTGAGACAATTAAGTTAGGCTTGGGCAGATGAGATAAAGGTTATATATTGTGCAGTGGGACTCTTCCTCCTTTTTATGTGAACTGGAAGGCTGCTGATTCCACCAAGCTGTAACTGGAAACAGAATCCCCTTAGAGTATAAGACTATGAGACGTGTTTTATAGCATAGTTTGGAGGATAACGTAGACTCCAATTTGACCCCCCAAAATAGATACTTCCCTTAATGCTGTTTGGTCCCTCACTAGGCTGACCCAATTGACCTATAAACGAATTAGGTGGAAAATTGTGACTCCATCTGCATCTGAAAAAGGAGGAGGAGGTGGCAGCCATGCATGTGTTTGTTTTTGTTATTTACAGTAAGAGGAGGAGGAGGATTTACATGTGTGTGTATTTATAAAGGTGTGTGTTTATGTATGTGTGTATTATATGTATGTTTGTATTATATGTATGTTTGTATTTATGTATCTGTGAATTTGTGTATGTGTGTATATTATGTATGTGTTTATTTATGTATGTGTGTATTTAATGTATGTGTGTATTATATGTATGTTTGTATATAATGTATGTGTGCATTTAATATATGTGTGCATTTAATGTATGTGTGTATTTAATGTATGTATGTATTATGTATGTGTGTATTTATGTATGTGTGTATTTATAAAGGTGTGTGTTTATGTATGTGTGTATTTATGAAGGTGTGTATTTTATGTATGTTTGTATTTAATGTATGTGTGCATTTAATGTATGTGTGTATGTATGTATGTGTACAAAAAGAGAGCAAGTATAGAAAAAGAGAGGAAGGAATTGAAAACAAAAACTGGATAAGGAAAATAAAGCCCGAGGAATAAGAGACAAAAGAAGAGCAGATAAAACCTAGAGAAGAAGTAGGAGAATAAAATATGACATCCCTGAGAGAATGGAGAGGAAAGAGTTCAGAGCCAGTAAAGTCCTATGCCAGCTGTGAAGGAAGGAAGGAAGGAAGGAAGGATAGAAGGAAGGAAGGAAGAGAGGAGAATGAAAGAAGGGAAGGAAGGAAGGAAGGAAGAAAGAATGATGAAAAGAAGGGAAGGAAGGAAGAGAGGAGGATGAAAGGAAAGGAAGGAAGGAAGAAAGGATGATGAAAAGAAAGGAAGGAAGAAGGAAGGATACAAAATGATAGATGGAAGGAAGGAAGGATAGAAAAGAAAGGAAGAAAGGATGATGAAAATAAAGAGAGGAAAGAAGAAAGGAGGATGAAAAGAAAGAAAGAAGGGAAGGAAGGAAGAAGGGAAAGAGGTAATAAAGAAAGAAAGGAAAGAAAGCAAGAAGATAGAGTTTCAAATCAATAAAGCCCTTATCTAGGAAGGAAGAGAATAAGGTAAAGAGTCCTAAGGCTTGCAAGGAAGGAAGATAAAAAGGAAACACCAGAAGAGTAAAAGGGACAAAAGAAAAGGAAAGACTTGAAACAGATAAAAAAAAAAATGTTAGAAAGATGTAAAAAGACGGGATAGTGTGTGTGTGTGTGTGTGTGTGTGTGTGTGTGTGTGTGTGTGTGTGTGTGTGTGTGTATTTAATGTGTGTGTGTATATAATGTGTGTGTGTATATAATGAGTGTGTATATAATGAGTGTGTATATAATGAGTGTGTATATAATGTGTGTGTGTATATAATGTGTGTGTGTATTTAATGTGTGGGTGTATGTAATGTGTGTGTGTATTTAATGTGTGTGTGTATTTAATGTGTGTGTGTATATACAGTAATGTTGTGTGTGTGTGTGTGTGTGTGTTTGTGTATGTATGATTGAAGGATCAACCCCACCCCTTGGGAGTTATTGCAAGGAATGAAGGGAGAGCAGCGTCAGGAGGAGGTGGGCGTGAATATGAAACGACCCATGTGATGTAGTCAGAAAATTGGAGATAAACGAGGCCTTCAAATATTGCCACGAAACACACACACACACACACACATATATATATATATACACACACACACACACACACACACACATATATATATTATATATATATATATATATACACACACACACACACACATATATATATACACACAGCACTCACACACTATCCCGTCCCGTCTTGTTCGTCTTTCTATGTATTTTTGTTTGTTCGTTTGTTTTTCTCTGTTTGTTTGTCTTTATCTGTGTTTGTTTGTCATTCTGTGGTTTTGTCTGTTTCTGTTTTTCTTTCTTTGTTTTTTTTGTCTTTCTCTGTGTTTGTTTGTTTGTCATTCTGTGGTTTTGTTTGTTTCTATTTTTGTTTTTTTTGTCTGTGTTTATTTGCATGGAATTTATTTACTTCGTTAAATATTTTGACATATCGACCAACAGAAAACTGAAAATATGTAAACAGCAATGCATCAGTTAATTAAATCCACTAATGGCTTCCTTCATTTCAGGTAATTAATTGGCTCCTTTGATGATACCACGTCTCTACATCATTACGGTAAGTAGACGAGCAAAGTTTCTTCTTCTCTCGTCACATGGTCGTTCTAGAGAGAGAGAGAGAGAGAGAGAGAGAGAGAGAGAGAGAGAGAGAGAGAGAGAGAGAGAGAGAGAGAGAGAGAGAGGTGGGGGGGGAGAGAGAGAGAGGTGGGGGGGGGGGAGACGGAGGGGGAGAAGGAGAGGGAGGCGGGAGGGAGAATTTAGATTTTAAAAGAAAGGAAGGAATGTATGAAAAGGGTATTAAATTTCTACAAGAGGAAGGAAGGGAGAGAGAGAGAGAGTATAAGGGAAGGGAAGGGAAGGAAGAGAGGTGTCACCACTGAGGTGTTTCCGCAGGAGGGAAAAGAGAACAGAAGGCAGACCAGTGGGAAAGTTGGTGACGCAGGGAGAGAAAAGTTTAGGTGAAGCAAAACATAAGGTTGGTCACCGCTACGCCAGGCACTTCCTCCCACAACGCTGTCGTCGTCGTCGTCGTTGTCGGGTTAGTTGAGGGACGAGGGAACAAGGGCCGGATAAAAACCATGACACGAGCGGATTTACAGACCGTGAACTCAGTCTTTGTTTCTTATCAAATCTTGGCGCTGTATTGTTCTGGTCTGAGTCGGATACCTTCGTTTATTTCTTGCTGGAAATATTATTATATGGTCTATGTATTAGTTTTATGAAGAAATTACGTTTTGCTGGATATTTTGCTGTGTTCCAATTTCCAGGTATAATAATGAATAGTGTTGTGTTTAATTAATCTTGTCCTAAAAACACACATACTATTCTAATAGGATAGTAGTATGTACCATAGTAGTACTTAATGATAGTCACACTTGCAAAAGAAGAAGTAAGCGTGTAAAGGCTTTTCCTCAAAAGTGTATTTTTCAAATTTCAAATGTTGGATTGCAAGTGTACAGTCACGAGCACTAATTAGTATGCAGCTTTGGTTGAAGATTTAAACAGTATAATTCACCAACGAAGTAATTCCAATGAAAATCTTATTGTGCATTTATTTACTGTCTCTAAGGTATTCCAAGCACACCTGAATACTTATTAGTGCTCGTGACTGTACTGCCTGTGGTGATGTTGGCAGCAGGACTTCTTAATATGGTTTGGGTGCCCCTTCGTACTCAAGCCACACTCCCTTTCAATTCTTCAGCTGACTTTCCTTTCCTTATAATGTTTGTAGGATAAAATAAAACTCAATTTGTGTTATTTATCTAAGGTGAACGTATTATATTCTTCTCTAAGTCCCTTTCTCTTATCTAAAAGTGGCTGACTCCTCCAATTTGTATTACTTACTTAAGGTGAACGTATTATATTCTTCTCTAAGTCCCTTTCTCTTCTCTAAAGGTGGCTGGCTCCTCCCTGGGTATATTTTCCCTAAACCTTTGCTCACCCTGTGTTACTCCACCTTTAGGAAAGAGGCTGTAAAATCTAATGACAAGTGAACCGCTTCAAAACTGGGTATCGTAATATGAGTAAAAATGTATTTCCCTTCTGCAAATATTGCCTCCTGTCCTCGGCACACATATCCATGAGAAAGAGGCTATGAATTTTATTGATGCATCAAAAGTGTTCAAAGAGGAACCGACTCATCCCAATGTGTACGCTGTCTGTCTCTCTGTCTGTCTGTCTGTCTTTTTGTTTACTTTGAGAACAATTACTCAGTACATTTCACCCACTATTGTGTACTTATTTATTGTTCAACATCATATTATACCTGATTGATGTTAGGGTGGTTGATTTCACGAGCTAAATTAACATAA